>VRLP01000770.1:0-182886 GCA_009660295.1 Lophius piscatorius | reverse complement strand
ATAAGATCTCTCTCCTCACTCACCAGTGCATCCATGGTAACGCACCCCCCTACCTAAAAGAACTACTCACCCCACTGACCTCAACACGATCCCTCCGTTCTACTCACTCATAGCTCAGCACCACGGGTGATTGGGTCTTCTGTTCTGCTGCCCCTCGTCTGTGGAATGCCCTCCCTGACCATCTGAGGGCTCCACAGACGACGGACACATTTAAAAAAGGACTTAAAACTTTCCTTTTTAGCAGAACCTATAACTTTAATTAAGATTGCTGCTTTTTGATCATGTTTTTATAAAGTTATTATTATATTTTTTCTTGATGCTTTTATCTGCTTTTACTTTCTAGCACTTTGAGATTTGATCCAAATGTAAAGTGCGTTATAAATTAAATGTATTATTATAATTATTATTATTATTATTATGTAGCAGCGGTAGTGAGAGGACTGGTAGTTTTTTCTAGATAAATTAAATAATGATAGGGACAAAGATAAAGACATTTTATGGGGGCCCAATTCAGTGATACACTTCATTCATGTGTGTATTTATATGTGAATACGCTTCACACATAAGTACAACACCTTCTGTTGAAGGTTTTGGTTTTTTCTATCCTCCGATTTATCCTTCTCTCCCTGCCTGAATGGTTGCAGAGTAGGTGCAAGTCATGACCACACCCCCTTTTAGGTGAAAATGAATGCTTTGAAAGTGGTGGGCCAAATTGGCTAAAATATGATGCATGGCATTCAGCACCAAAAGGAAAAAAATTAATAAAAACACAGTTCAGTCAGACAAGGAAAGTATGAAATAAGCCTTCTAAAGAAACCTGGCATTGATCAATCAATTATTAACAGATTCAGATCCATTTGTCAATTACTATCACCCAAAACTCGACGCTGATCAACTCCCCAAGCAATAGATAATAATAATAATATCTTTGATTTCGTTCCTTTCGTTCTAGTACTTCCTTTGCCAAAACCTTAGCATTGAAACCGCTCCTCTAAGAATGACCACTGACATCCTCTTAACAGCAGGTAAACCATCCATCCTGGTTCTACTCGGCGTAGGCGCTGCTTTTGACACCATCGGTCACTCCATCATCTTTGACAGATACACAGACTTGTCGGTGAGTCAGGTACAGCCCTCCAGTGGCTCCGATTATAATTATCAGACAGATGTTTTGTTGTGTCTATCGGAAACCGTTCACCACCATCCATTCACCACCATCCGCCCCACTGTTATAAGGAGTGCCGCAAGGCTCAGTTCTTGGCCTTACTTTACTTTACTTTAATTTTTAATTTACTTACTTACCCGGAGCCAACAGGTGGATACGATGGCGGTGGCGGTGGAGTGGCTGACATGTCAGGCAACAATAACGGACGCAAGGCAGCAGAGGCGCTGACAGGCAGGGGGAGTCATGGGAAATTAAATGGACTACCAGATTGGGAGGCTGTGATTAGAGATGTGTGAAGAGAATTAGGCATGACTCTTGTCTCAAATGTGAAGAGCATCCAGGAGGAAGAAGAGAAATACTAATATCATCTAGCTGTATATAGAGGACACATATTAGTAGAAAATAATCAAGTACTTTAGTAGTTCATACTCATCGTCCTCTTCTCCCTTCTGCCAATGCTACAAATTACAGGGCTCTCTGTGTTTGCATAGTTTAGGAAACATATTTCTGTTTTTGCTTTTGTGCTGGTCACAGATTCATGTTTGTTGGAAATCAAATGCTACAAAGAAAAATGCATTTAGAAAACTTTGAATGGAAATGTGGATATTACTATGAGACAGCAACAAAATAAAGCTTAGATAATAGAATATTATTTTGGTTATAAAATTACCACTTTACTATTAAATCTTATAAGGAACTTATGAACCGATAATGATTTAGTCATACACTAGGTTTTCTCTTTATAAACACTCAATAACCACTATGAGCAACTTAAATTTTCAAATTTTGTCCAACATTTAGCAACTTACTGCCTTTATCACTTTAAAAAAACAAAACAATCTACCCTGTTAAATCTCAGATCCTCCTGTCTTTCATGTTAAACTTTCAGCCTCATTGGATATCTGATCATATCCTACTATTATCTAACCACCAATAGAACTATGACTGAGGGCAGAATCTGTTCCTAGCTGAATTTGATCAGGAGACGACGATTTCCATTCATAACTGGTTAAAGAGGAGCCTCGTTGTTGCTGTGGTGGTGTGGTTCCTATATCTCTGAAGACATTCATTTCTCCATAAAGATTAGAAGTATACTGCTTTAAGTGATCCTGGATTTGAGTGCCATTTATATTCAGTGTATTTTAAAATTTTATGAGGTTTTCCATTTTTTTCTGCTCTCTTATAGTGCATTTTGCGCATGTTATATTAGGGAATAACAAGTGTTGGTGATGTGTTAAGGATCTATCTATCTATCTATCTATCTATCTCTGTCTGTCTGTCCCCCGCCCCCCTCTCTCCCTCCCAACCCCCTTCTCTCGCTCTCTCCCTCCCAACCCCCTTCTCTCGCTCTCTCCCTCTCTCTCTCCCCCTTCTCTCACTCCCTCCCTCCCTCCCTCCCTCTCTATCTCTCTCTCTCTGTCTGTCAACACTTGAAGATAGAGTTCCCTTTTGTTAAATACAGGTCAGTGGATGATCATAAAAATTAGATTCCCAGGAATATCTACAGATGTAAAAATTACTGGCAGATGATAGTAGGGGGAAACGACTGGAGGCTTAAGCAGTGCAAATGAAAGTGGAAAGCAACAGATCACTGTTTCCCTTTTGTATCTAAGGCATCTCAAATATGATTAAATGTCTCGACAACTGTTATGGCTGAATATTTTGCGTCTGCCGTTTGTCCCTTTGAAAGCATTATTCATCGGTCCATTTTACTTAATTCATTTTTACTTATTTTGATACTTCAAACAATGTGGCTTGTTCATTTATTATGATTACCTATAAGCTCTTATACTGGGCAGACTCGTCTGATTTCTGATCCTATCCTAGCTGACACAGAAAGGCAGGGGGTCACTGGGACCAGTCACCACCACATAGAAACAAACGACCATTCACACCTATAATCACACCCACGGGCAAGTTTTCGAGTCACCATTTCAACCATATTGCATGTTTCTTCACTGTGGACGGAAACAACAGCACCTGGAGTGAATACATCCACGCGACCAGGCTGAGACCATGCCAGCTCCACAAACAAAAGCCCCAAATCCTACATCACTGTGCTACCCTTATGTCTTTGTTATTTCATTTATTACACACATTTATTTGCCTCTTAGTTTTTTTGAACTATTTTGTCAGTTCTTTTCAACATTTTGTGTATATATATTTCAATGAATGTCTGTGTTTCAGTCACGTTTGTTGTTGCTCATCGAAGTATGAAGACATTCACAGGAAGCTGAACGAGGTACGGGCCAACTAAAATCAGCAAGAAGATGATCCTCTGCGGTTTTTCGACGCAGTAAAAATCATCTGTATTTCATTGCCAGCAAGTGAATGTGTCCTCACAGCTAATTTTACTAGCCACGTTCATTTTTTACCACTGGCGGTGCATTTGATTCTGCCATTGTTAAATGTGATGTATAAGTTTGGAGAGAGCCTGCACGCATATGTTGAGTAGGAGTGCACTCACAATTTAAGTCTCAATGCCCAATAATGAGTAATTTTAACACTTTATAAGATGAAATGGGGGTGGGTTGGGTTCGACGAGGACGGACAAACTTTCCTCTGTGCTGCATGAAAACAGATCCAGCAGCTTAACAAATAAATAATTAATAAATAATTTTGCACAAATGATTTAAAGCCTTTAACTCTGTATTTCATGCACATGCGTATGCAAGCACACTAGAGTGCATGGACACTTCAACCTGACAGTTGGCGTGCATCATCAAACACTGATTCTCATTTAGTGACTGTATGTCAGTCTCAGACTGATTGGTGAGTGATGTAAGATTGAGATGTAACTCCTCTTCTGTCTATTCAAACAAACAAGTGGGTGTGTAGAGCTTTCAGGAAGATGGATGGGACAGAGAAAGAAACAGTGGGAATAATCCAACACAGAGGTTGTTTTTTAGTTTTAAAAGGGTTTACACCGCAGAAGGGGATTCAGAAAAATGCTGGAAGGTGTTTCAAAGATGTCTGCTAGGTGACATATTCCAGGATTTGCTACCTGTTTCACTCGAGTTGTGCGTAATTGAAGGATGACAACATATTTGCCTCCTCCTCCCTGCATCTCGCCACAAAAGTTGCTCCCCCTCCTCGTCTGCCTGCTTTCCTCTCTCACATAAGATACGATCTCTCTGTTTGCATCCCTCTTTAGTTTACAATGTCCGTATTACATGCCCATCTGCGTCACGCATGAGGCATGCCAGTGGGTTAAAAATAAAAGATTAAAGGGGAACAGACGGATGCAAGGAGAGAGGAGAGGGGGGCTGATGACTAGATATGAAGATACAGTATGGTAGGTAGAGGAGGGAGGACTGGCTTTGGAAGCTGCAGCCTGTTGGGATGTCATTAATCCATCAATTAATGAGTGGTTGTTCATTAATTTAGTCACCAGTTCCTCACTACATGTGTCCACCTTCTTGTTCAGTCTGATATGAAAGGGAGAGAAAGTACACAGTTCCTTCAATCCATCTATGGGCAGTCTGTGCAGCGATAAGTCCTTTATCTATTATTTATTTATTGAGCCTTTTTTTCCTCCGATAGGCTATTAAACATCAACTCGGCCATCTCAAATTTCTGCCTTCCGCCATTCACATTCGAAACCAACAATAATGAATGCGTTGTCTGGGCCTGAGACCTGCCTATGTTAAAATTTAATCTAGTTTTTATAAAGTGGTTTGTGCAATAATTTTTTATGTACTCTTTTCGCATATTATTTCTAGCTATGGAATAGCACTTGATATATGCACCACATGGAAGCCTAAATAAGTTCCCCTAATGAAGAATTTTTTTATTTAGTCATACCTGTGTTTAGATGCAGGTGTACTGGTCACGGATTTGGAGTCAGCCTGCTGCAGGGACCCTTTCAATGCTGCTTGCAACTTCAATTAAGGATTGAAATACTCTCATTAGGATCTGTGTTGACAGTTGGTGCAACCAAACAGAAATACCTACTATCCGACATACGTATGATAACATACCACACAAAACAAGAAGACATACTGAGCACATTTCATTCAAAATTGACCGACTTCCTGTCAGTATACAACATCGGCCATTTGCCACGCCCTTTGCCAGGACCCATAATAAATGTACATCTTCACCACGACTGATGTATGTGTAAAGTTTAACGAGTATTCAAGCATGGTAAAGTTCCCCATCATGGGAATTCAATTGGTGGGAAAAAAAAAGTAAATGACAGCATATCATTAGGGTATTCGCAGTATTCTGCTTTCAGGCCCTAATTATGTGACATTACGACCAGAATACACTATAAAAAATGCTGTAAGGTTTATCTTGGAAACATTTGTGTGTTGAAATGTATTTTTATCTTTGTACAGAGAAGTAATGATAAACCTGAAAACAAATACATTTTGGTGTGATAAAAAAGAACACTACCACTGGAAGCTACCACCGGTGGCATGGGGGAGGGGCCCCAGTGACGTAACCCCAGTCCCTGGTAAGGGGTGCCAGCAGGAAGGCCCCGGTAACACACTGCATGGTGCACCACCCTGATTGGAAACTTGATCTTCAGAATCTCCCAAGTGAAAACCCCCACTAAGTGTAGGTGAGGTGAGGATGTGAAGGAAATGTGACTGATCGAACATTCATCAACTTCATATTCTCTTTGAGTTCTAAGGCAGTTTACTGGTCTATTCTTGAACTTAAGAGCAAATGGTTTGTTGTACGTTACTCAAACAACAGATAGTGACATTAGTCTAGTCCTTCTGAAGGTAAAGAAAACAGTGGCGTCTCTTTAAAATAGCATCAATGACCCCGAGGAAGGCGACCTATGGACATCATATTCCAATCCCCTAATATGGTTATGGTTCAATGGATGGACTCTACAGTCCCCTAATATGGTACCCTATGTATGCTTTAAAAAACAAATATATTCCACCCTCCTTGTAATAATTCCTTTGAGACTGACTTATCCTGTTTGTGAGATCAGATTTGTGTTCTCCAGTATTGTAATTACAATATATCTTCCTTTATGCCAATCAGTGTTTTGTGTGTTCAATTGTGTTCTGAGTGCTTTAGAAAAATATCTTCCACGACTTTGGGAAAGCAAGACAGAGGGCCGCGGCGCAGTGTTCCATGCTGGAATGTAATACAATTGGTGACTCTTCACTAGACTTATGCTGTCGTCCCCGACAACAAGAGTATCGCCCCGAAAACATTTGGAGCTAAAGCTCCCCCTAGTCTCAGAAATATACAACTGACCTTTTCCACAATCAATCCATATCTTCCTCTACTAAAGTCTAAGAGGGTATAAAGTTTGAAAATGATCCATGAATTGCTTTTTGAGGTACATCTGGAAAACAATGGGCATCTTTTCTGTAAATGCTGGTACCTTGTATCCGTGATGTGACCTGAATGCTCAAACAGCTTTACAAAAACAGATGCAGATCCAATAAAAATAAAAAGCACAGATAACACATGGGGGGGGGGGGGGGGATAATGAGATGAATCAGGTTGTTGTGAGACATGTTTAAAAAGGGAAATGGGATCTTATATCAATCCCATATTAGTGTGCCTTTGCTGAGATAAAATCATTAAAGGAGGTAGGAGGTAGAGAGAATCAGAAAGTATGCGGAAGCAAATTAAACACCGTTACAGATCGGAGAAGAGAAAAACTAATTGATTCGAGAGAGAAAATATGCCCTGACTGACTATCTGTCCTCTGTGCAACCACCTGATCAAATACGCAATAAAAAAACCCTGTCTCCAAGCAGAAAAATTTAAAACAACAAGGCTAGCGTGCAGAGAGCTTGTACGTGGTTAATGCCAGATAAGAAACCTACCAACCTACGCTGTGAAAAATATTATTCGCTGTAGGGTTTTTTCCAAGATTATATGATGAAGGCTTTTTACACCTTTCCTCTCAGAGCCCAGGATAATTTGTGAGCTGCTTGGCCGAACAAACATCCTTGGGAACTGCTATAAAATGTAATATCCTCACACAGCAGTATTGCTTTGACCTGAACAATACTTCCCTGACTTTATTGATATATGGCGTGTGACACATTTCGGGGACTTGACGGATGAAACTAATAAAAACGTAATAATTATCTACAACATCACTATTTTTTGCAACAGGGAATATACACGAGAAGGATGAATGGAAACGCAGTTTTATTTTTTCACTGCTGGAAGAGCCCTTATACAATATCAGCCATAAAATTAAAACCCCCTTTCTAATATTTTGTGGGTCCCCCTTTTACCAGAAAAAACACTCTTCAGCCAGAACCAGCATTCACTTTTCCATCATTTGTGCTAAAGTTACTCCTCTGGGGAATGGGACAACACAAGTTAGCCTTTATTGCCCACATGCATCAGTTAACCTTTCCTCTCAGAGCCCAGGATACACTGTCTCCAGTTCACTGTTTGTCCTTCCTTAGACCACTTTGGTGGGTACTAACCAGTGCAGGAACACCCATAAGTCCTGTACATCTGAGATGCGTTTCCTAATTTGCATGAGTTGTGTCTATTTGCATGTGTCTTCTTAAGTTGCAGTATGTTTGTCGGCCACCGTAGCGCCCACTAATATGTTACATAGTAATGAGATAATGGATGTTATTTACTCCACCTGTCAGTAGTACTTCCCTTGTTCCTGGATAAAACCTCTGGACCAAGAAAAATATGAAGAAGATGTTTATTTATAGCTAATTCTGAGGGACTTTAGTACACAGCCTTCATGAAGGCCGATCCTGTGTGTAAAATATCTTTCAACGTCCTGGTTGGAATGGGGTCCAAGAGACATGTTGCTGGTTTAAATGGGCTGACACTATGGAAGATTTTTCTCCAATCTCATCTGGAATTTAAATCACTCCCGATGTTCAGCCAGGATTATTAAAAGCATAAGATGTTTAGATGCAATCGGGTACCTCCCTGTTTGATAATTTGTTTGATTCTTATGAGTTTAAATGTGGTGGATTATGTCATGACTTTCTAGTGAGAATGAGATCACAGTTCTGCTGAAAGTGCTTTATGGTAATTTAGTTAGCAGTGAGGACAGTGAAGCAGATACGATGTGGAGAAATGAAAGGAGAGATTGAGAGAATGAGGGAGGCCCTGGAGGAGGGAGAGTGGAAAGTATTGATCTGAACACACACAATCCCATATTGCTGAGTGTTATACAATTGTTCTGCTGCCAATGAAAGAGAAGGAGAGGAAGTTACCAAAATAAGAATTGGAATGATTGTTTTGTGAGTGTCTCCTGCTCAACACAACAAAATTAACTAAAAACAAAGGCAGCTTGAATAAAGACAAAACACATTTATCTGGGTGTGTGTGTTGCAAACACAAGTTTGAAATTATAAATGCAGTGCAAAGGATGAAAAATGAGTCAAATTAGGTGAAATAAATACACGAAAGATGAAATAAAGACTTGAAGAAAAGATAGCCAATGCCTAAATCAGTATGGAAAATGAATCACCCCCCAAAAACTTCATAACAAATCGTTTCACTTTAACAGCAACGACTGCAATTAAATGCTTCTGATCACCAGATATCAGTCTCTGACATTCCCGGATCAGAATTTTGACCGACTTGTAATTTTAGGTCTCACCCAGCATCTCGATGGGGTTCAGCACCAACTTACAGATGATCTGACATTAATCCTGTTCAGGGTCGCAGGGGCTGGAGCCTATACCATCTGACATTGTCCTTCATAATTCTCTGGTACAGAATTCATGTTCCTCTCAATGATAACCAGTCATTTTGGCCGTCAAGCAGCAAAGCATCTCCACAACATCTCACAGCCACATCCATACATGACCTTTGGTAAAATGTTCTTTTTGTGGAAAGCTGTGTTTTATCTCCAGATGTAAAATGTAAATAGCTCAGCGCTTGGTCCCGAAATTGTTGTGTGAAATGGAAAAAGTGGGCAAGAGGATCTGAGTAACATTGACAAGGGCTAAATAGAGTTAGCTAAACTGCTGGCTCACTGCATCTTCAGAATTCCAAATCTTGTTGGGTGTTCCTGGTCTGCTGTGGTGAGTACCTACCAAACTGGTCTAAGGAAAAGCCATTGGCTGAACAGCGACAGGATCATGGGCGCCTAAGGCTCATTGATGCACAGAGAAGCTGTTGTAGCACAAATTGCAGAAAATGTTAATGCTGGTTCCGACTGTTTTCCACAATGCCATAAAAGATGGACCAACTCAATATTAGGCAGGTTGTTTTAATATTACGGCTTATCGGTGTATAAATACACAATATAATGCAAACTATGACAAAGCTGCTTTGGGATTCTGATTAACTGCTGATACCAACCATAATTAGGGTCAATGATTTTTCTGAGTCCTCCTCACACTAATCTCTCTGCGTCTGCATCGAGCTTGAAAAATAATAATAATAATACAAATAATAATCTGTGGTTTCAGTGTCTTGTTCAAGGACCCATGGCATGTTGTGTCAGGGGCTTGAATCCTGGTCTCCCAGTTGAGGGATGATTCCTCTACCCATTGAGTAAAAGGTGCCTTAAACACAGAAAGGCAAAATAATTTCCAAAAACCAACACTGTCTACCTGAAATCCAAGATAGCAATGGGTGGGAGGAGTCATGGGTGAGGATTTGTGCTGGGCGGAGCAGCTGACGGTGCGGTTCTTGAGGTTTTTAAAGACATTCAGAAAAGGTGTGCCTTAAAATCACTGCAAGCTAAGGATCTTTGACTCTGTTAGGACTTGGTTTTTAAAATGTGTTTGGGGTGTTTGGGTAAATACAAGCTTAAATGACCAACAATGTGTATCGTGATCCGATCACCAAAACCATTTGTCCAGGTGCTCTGGGATACATTAGACCACATATATATGGCAGTGGGAACGTTAATGTGTGCTGATGCGTTTCTGACAAGGACGTTACAGGAAAATACGTCATCAGTGCTGGAGGTGGTGAAGTTTTGGCAGAAGCACATAATTCGGGGTCATGTCACCCCAATTTGGCAAGTAAATGCACAATACCAACTTTTTGGAAACACTAACACTTGGTAATAAAAACAATATTTCAATTTGGATATTTTTATAGGTTAATTTTACTCACTAATAAAAATCACTTATCAACACTAACTTTAATTTAAAGAGGATATTATTCCTAAATTTTAAGGTAACGAAATACTGGGAGGGCTTTAGCTCAGTGGGTAGAGCAGTCGTCCTTCAAATGGGAGACCAGGGTTCAAGTCCAGTCCCAGACGCAACATGCCGTGGGTCCTTGAACAAGACCCTGAAGCTTCAGCTCCCCAGGCTTCACAGTGGCCCCCCCACTGCTCCCTCAGGGATGTGTTAAATACAGAGATTAATGTCACAACATTGTACTGTTTAACACGATAAATAAAGGAAATATTATCGTTATTATTCGCTTAAAAATGATGGAAGATAATGAATCAAAAGTGATGTTGGCTTCCGGAAATTTCTTTTTAGCCACTTAATTAGCAGAAACTACTAACGTGTCACTCCAGCTGCCATTGTCCTCCAGGCTGCGAGGAATGAATGCAGCAGTATATGGTTAAGCGGTAGTGCTGACGCCATGGACCAGAACAAATAAAAGACTGGCAAAAAAAAAAAAAAAAAAGGAAGGAAGGTAGAAGACAAAGAGGAAAGTGATGTAGGAGAAGGGTGGCGAGAGTGACGCTCAAGTAAACACCCATCGCTTTTGTCTGTGACAATTAGGCAGACGCTGAAAGATGCTGCTGCCTCTGTGAGCGTGAGAGAGAGAGGGTGATGGACCGTGCCGATGAGTAATGTGTCGGAGTGTTTCCTGGAAAACAAGATGACATCTTGAGTCATCATCCAGATGTATACATGTCCCGTCCAAATCCTGCCTTCCATCCACTCTTCCCCGTGCTACTGTCTGAGTTTCATTCATCTGAATCAGTCCTTCCCTTTCATGCACATCACAGCCTCCAGGTGGAATCACAGCACCCTTTCTCTGATTCTGAGGGTGGAAATTGTGTGTGCAGTTTGTTTGTGCTCCATAATACAAAGATCCAAAGGAAACTCTTTCATCGCATCGACATGAGAGGATCTGTAGCAACCATCAGAAGGCTTGCATGCCCACTCACTTTTCTTTCCAAGGGTTCAAAAGCTTCTTCATCGATTTTTAATGTACAGGTTGTGCATGCAAACAGTCCACTGCGCTCATGAAGGAAATGACCCATGTAATAGTCCTCCTCCCCTAATTAGAGCTAGATTTAAATTAATCACGTTCCATGACGTGTTTTCAAGCCTGTGTTAATTACATATGAGAGGACTGCAGTTCAGCCACAGGTGAACATCACTTATATTAATAAAGGGCAAAATTTCCTATATATTCAACTCTGGAGCAGAACCTCCTCAACATCTACTTATGTTGACGTCACGCAGGACAGAACTGCACAGCCACAGCAGCTGGATATACTGCTACCCAGGAGGTGTTTTTGGATCCGTTGAAGAGAAAGCAGGATATTTTCGCAGAGAGAAAGCTAAAAACACCCCTTGCTGGAAGGTGCAGTGACGCACTCTTCAAATGATACAAGTAGATCGAGGCTCGGCAGATCTTAGGTAAATCGAGCTCCAGCAGGTTGCACACACGATGGGAAAGGTACAGGCAGAGGTTCAGATGGCCGGACGGAAAAGCTGATAGATGTTCTGGAGTGGGTGTGGTCCGGGAAAGCTTTGGTTTGTTTCTGTGTGGGATTACACGGACACGACATCACACTCACTGAGCAGACAGAGCCTGCAAACCTGCTGGCTGGGTTACTGCCACAACACGGTTAGAGTGACACGCCGTGGTGGCATTTAGACCAAGTACGACCTCAAGAGGCGGGTGTGCAAACACACACGCGCAAACATACACTGACCTACAGATAAACATGCACTGCTGGTACTGTGGGAGTGTGTGAAGGGGAGGCCTGTGAGGTGTTGGTCCCTGCTGGTCAGTGGGCACAGCAACTAATACACAAGACCGGCCAATGACAGAGTAGCAGGTGTGATGGATCAGCATCACTCACCATGTAACAGATCCCTTCCATTACTCATTTGTTTATCATTGCTGAGGCTCATTTGCCTTAGAGCAGAAAGAAGCTGGTGTGTGTGTGTGTGTGTGTGTGTGAGTGTGTGTGGAGTACTTGGCGTGTGGATGGTCAAATGTGCAGATGTGACTGTACAGTCATGTACAGTCATGTTCCGTGCCTCCTGTGTTCTACTGTATAGTGCTTGCCTCTGTTGTTTCCTCACCCATGCCTCTCAGTCTCAGTCATATCGAGTGGTGGATCTTAGACTTTTCTAAATCGGGGGCTAAACAGGGGCCACCTTTTACATTGAGGGTCAGTCAATGTAAAAGGTTGCCCATCATACATGTAAAATGTCTATAAATTCCACCAGTCGTTGGTGGTCTGCCACTGGCGCCATAGTTTTGATCAAATATATTTTCAAATGTATTTTCATATTACGTCTAATTCAAGCACAGCAACACTCTCAAGCTCAACCTGGGGGATCCTGAGGCCTCACTGGCCAGATGAGATATATACTGTCCCTCCAACTTTCACAGAGAGACATCCTGGAGGCATCCTAACCAGAGATGTCCGAGATCTGCACCTTATCTCCAAGCCGAGTCGAGACACCCTAAATGACGCTCATTTAGCTGCTTGTTTCCTGGATCTCATTCTGTGGGTCGCTACCCACAGCTCATGACCAGAGGTGAGGGTTGGAACGCAGATGAGCGGGTGGATTGAGAGCACAAAATTGTATTAATCGGAAAACAAAAGAAACACAGATGGAAATAACAAAGTGACAAATAATCCAAAATGACAAAATAGCAAATAATTCTCTACAATTTCAAAGTAAAAAACAATTACTCACGAGACACAAAACTCACAAAATAGTGGATACTGGAGTACAAGGAAACAGGACAGAGGAGAACAGGCACTAACATGAGCGTCAACGCAGGCAAGTAACACAGGCAGGTTAAACAGACGATCCCACAGGGAGGATGTCACTGACTTAAAAACTAAGAGTAATGAGGACAATAGGGGACAGGTGAGGGACAGGGACAGGTGCGAACATTCAACAAAGAAGGAGGAGACACTAGGAATTAGGACTCACTTACACTCATTTCCACATAACAAGGAGAGGAGGAGGACGAACAGAAACTACAGGAGGAAGACAGGCGGAAAACTCAAGGAAGTAAACAGTAATAACCTTCAAAATAAAAATAAAAATAAACAATAATCCTAAAAAGTAAAGAACAGAACCAAACAATGACTGCTGATGCCGCACCAAACCACAGGTTCACTAACTCACCCACAACCCGGAGGAGGCAATCCTCCATTTGTTGGCAGGGAACCATGACCTCACATTTGGAGCCTCTTAACACTCATTTGCAAACCGCTCCAGTGTATGCTGATGATCACTGACTGATATGTGCAGTCTATCCCAGCTATCACTGGACAAGTCACCAGTTCATCACTGAGTCAGAAGATACAGAAGAACAACACCTATTCTAGAATTGGAGTCTGGACTCTGGGAGAAAGGCAGAGTACCTGCAGAGAATCCATGGTAACACATTGAGAACTTGCAAACTCTGCACAGAAAGGCCTGGCAGTGTTGGATTTGAACCCTGACCCTTCTTGCTGTGTTGCGTCTGTGCTCCACACCGCCAATAAACATTGTTATGATCTGATCTTATTATCCCCCTGTCTTTTCTTTAATAAACCCAATCTTCAAATTACGGCACCATTGGTCATTGATAAGGCAAGTGACTTTTTTTTATCACACTGTATCGTCATCACTTTTAAAGCTACTGCTAACTTTGTGCTCAGACACAGGCAGCGACAGCTTGAGGCACAGACAAAGCAGAACAGACTTGAAATGGCATACATATGAGGGCATCTGCTGTGTTTTGCTGACTTTCTGCTTGCTGGCTACATCTCTGCTTCATTACAGGCCCAATTCAGTGATGAACACAATAAACAAGGTTTCAACTGGTGGTAATGAAACAGTGAAAAAGGAATCACATGTGCAGCCCAATATTACAGATTTTCTTCATAGTGGTCCAGATAAATAAAATGAATGTCTGTCTGACCACTATTGTCCCTTTGACCCCTTGTGTTTTACTTCATCAGGCTTTACTCACATCAAATTTGATAACAAAAAGACTGCTTCTTTAAACTGTAAGAAAATAAAAATGAATTCATTCATTTTCAGGATTAATTAATTAAATGATGAAATTCCTGGATTTTTACCCTTTGTTTTTTTTTAAAATGCCCACTTTATTTTATTTTTTAAACAAACATTTTCCATATTCTAAATGCTATTTTGTTTTTTTTTGGTACTGAAGGGAGTGGAACCGTCAATGATTATCAATAACACAGACATAAATGCATTTTCATATGTTATTCAGCAATAGATTGATTTTTTTTAAAGATTTGCATAAAGTGTTAAGACATAAAGTGTTCACTAATTTGAAAGTCCATCAAATGTTATGTATAGATACATACAGTACATAGATAGATAGATAGATAGATAGATAGATAGATAGATAGATAGATAAAATGGAAATCCAAAATGAAATAGATGTTTTTTTTCTTTTGCCAGTGAGATCAGAAAATTGCTGTTTTAATGTTGAATGGGGACATTTATTTCGTAGCAAGTATTAACATGCTACGAGGAATAACTCTGTTCACACAGAAAATTATAGACATATTATAGCATTTGGTGTTGAAAAGCCCAAATCCCCTCCAAAAGATAAAAAAAAAAGTCCCTAATGAATCAAAAAATGATCAAATTAACTATGTTAGGTGCTCAGAATTCCAGTAGACTACTGAACATGACAGGATTCCGTTACTTTTAAAATCCATGTGACACAGCTGTTAAAATAAGTTTAAATGCTATAAAATCTAAGACAACTTTACCTTTGAACTCATAAATTCGCTTCAAGCTCATTTTCAGCTCTTTTTTTTTTGTTACTAAAGGTAAGTAATGTAACCTTAATGTCTCCTCAAAGGTAATTACGGGGAATATAAATTGCACCAAATGGACCACGTCTAACATTATTTTTTAGATGCAGCAAATCTTCAGAAATCTGTGATGTGACACTGTTATGGATTTTATTTCATTTTACTTAGTAACACACACTTTACTTATTAACACGCATTTCCCTTTTTTTTTTAAGTCACATCCAACAAATATAGAAAAAGTTTTTAGAACTGGTTTCATATAATGACGTATTATTAATGCATTGGAATCGTTGAATAGATTAAATGTATATTTACTTTGTATGAAAAAAAACATTTAAATGTTTTGCGAGGCTTGTCTCACCATGGGTTGAATTTCAAATGATTATAAAATGACAATAAAAAGTGTAACATTTATTAAGATCAAGGACAAAATGGTTCAGAAATGGGGTCATTTTGGTTTCTTTACTATCCCACATATTTCTCTTTAAAGGAGAAATGGTTCCGATGAATAAGGATCATTCAGATGGTTTTGGGTCACTCTTCTCTGGCACTGGATTCTCCCTTGGAGCTGAATCATAATTTGGGGGCTTCCTTCTTTCCTGAGACAGAACCATTCTCTCTTTATCTTTCCGTCTGGAACCAGCGCGCCGGAAACGGACCATAACGGTCTTAGATAAGCGGCCAGGAAGAGTGCCGTCCTCCTCTCCACTGAACCTAGTCACCCAGTCATTTACCGGGCACGGTGCCTCGCTCACCCCCTCCGTTCCTATTTCTATCCCTCCCTCCCTCCTTTTGGTGAATGTGTGAGTTGAGAAAGTCTCCTCCTCTCCCGGTGTCTGTGCGTCCTTACGCGCATACCGGCTCTCCAAGAGAATCCCCTCCGGTCGGCCCCTCCCCTCTCCGTTCATGCCGCCCTCATTCATTCATGACCCGGGATCCGTGACGTAGGAGACTCCACGGTGCCCACTGCCGTAGGCAATAACGGAATGCTGGAGTATATATGGCACAGTGTGATCCGTCACCCGGTACACTCTCAGTCTCTCTGACTCGGGAACCAGGGCATCAGCGGAGATAGCAGGCTTTACTTCGCCCTCTCAGGCTAACTCGCTTTGGGCTTTGGTTCAGGATGGAAACCTCTTCGATTTCTCGGAGCCGACGACACTCCATCATGCGCAACTGCAAAAGTAAGTTCCATCTCCTCGTCTCCTTCGCTTTTGGAGACTTCATGGACACAAACACAGAAAGAGAAGGCTCGAGTTGGTAGCATTTAATAAGTTTTAAATCGAGAATGGATTCGTGATTGGATGATTTTAAGGGAAAGTCAAATGTGCTGAGAGAAAATTACTATATTTATAAGCATATAATTGTCAGATTATATACTTGATGTGAAGAGGATTTATCTCTAACTCTAACTTTTGAATTCTAAGTTACTTTTTAATGAACACTTCTATCTATCTGTTTTATTTGTCTATCTATCTATCTATCTATCTATCTATCTATCCAAATGCATCAAGAGAGAGTTAATTGCATGCATTGCATTATTTTTAGATGCAATATAAAAT
Source organism: Lophius piscatorius (assembly GCA_009660295.1). Classification (NCBI taxonomy): domain Eukaryota; kingdom Metazoa; phylum Chordata; class Actinopteri; order Lophiiformes; family Lophiidae; genus Lophius; species Lophius piscatorius. The sequence goes on along the minus strand of VRLP01000770.1, from coordinate 166,226 downwards.
AGGGGCATGTATTCATTGGTTTACACTCTGCCGATTTAGTGATCATGTGTTCAGAATTCTCACCCTCCCCTCTCTGCCTGCTCCCTGACAGGCGGTCTTTCCCTCTGGCTGGTGGTGTGGCTGGTCATTGGCAAGCCGAGTCTGGCATCGGCGTGCCCGCATCTGTGCGTGTGCTACCCGACTCCCATGACTGTGAGCTGCCAGGCACAGAACTTCACCGCCGTACCAGTTGGAGTGCCCTATGAGTCGCAGCGCGTGTTCCTCCAGAACAACCGCATCACGGAGCTCAGAGTTGGCTCTTTTGGCTTTGGGACTCAGGTATGAATAAGTGAGGGTTAAAAATAAATCCACTGAGAGGTATGACAACAAGTAAAATCATTCAATTGATGTGATTTCTCTCGTTAGGTTCTGTGGCTGTTCTCCAACAACATCACATGGATAGAGGCAGGGGCCTTCAGTGAGCTGAGGGACTTGGAGGAGTTGGATCTGGGAGACAACCCCAACCTCCACAGGCTGGAGGGAGGAGCCTTCCGGGGCTTAGAGAAGCTCCAGAGCCTCCACATGCACCGCTGCCGGCTCAAAGCCCTGCCCCATGACATCTTCCACAAGCTTTACAGCATGCAGTTCCTCTATTTGCAGGTGAGGGGCGACATAGGAACACGTACAGATGGAGCTGACACACAGTGACGCACACGCAGAAAGCCTTCCACACTCATACATAAGGGATTTCTACAATAGGCTGTCAGTTCTTTTGAGTTAAACCCTTTATTTTTTATTCCCCAGGAGAATAATCTTCACTTCCTGCAGGACGACATCTTTTCGGACCTCATCAACCTGAGCCAGCTGTTCCTGCATGGCAACCGCATCCGCACCCTATCAGAGAACGTGTTCCGTGGCCTGGTCAACCTCGACCGCCTTCTCCTCCACGACAACCGGATCAGACAGGTGAACCGCCGCGCCTTCCGTGACCTTGGGCGCCTCACGATGCTCTTCCTGTTCAACAACTCCCTGGCTGAGCTGCCCAGCCAGAACCTGAGGGACACGCAGGGCATCGAGTTCCTCCGCCTAAATGCCAACCCTTGGTCCTGCGGCTGCGAGTCCCGTGCCCTGTGGGAGTGGTTCCGTGAGGCCCGTGTCTCTTCATCAGAGGTGATCTGCGCCTCCCCCTCTACCCGCCGGGGCCAAGACCTTCGCTTCCTCCGTGAGATGGACTTCGCCCTTTGTCCCCTGCCTGACCCAGGTTCCATTGCCGGCTCCACCACGACCACCTTCAGCACCAAAACCCGCTGGTGGTTCCACAAGAACAAGCCCCAGTCGTCCACGAAAGGGGTCTTTGAGAAAGCTTCAGAAACTGTCAAAGCCGGTTTGTATGGGAAAGGCCCATCAACAACCACCTCAGTAGTCAAGTATGAGTTGGGGGAGGAAGAGCTGTCATTGCCCAAACTGGACCCAGAAGAGTACTGGGCAAACTACGGCAACGAGGACTCAGGTGTCACCCTACGATGCTTCGAGCTTGAATGTCCTCCAGAGTTTGACTTGCCTCCGTCCTCCTCCTCCCCCTCCTCCTCCTTCCTTTCACTAATTACCCTTTCTGTTTTCAGCCTCTGCCTCCAATCTCTATTTGGCTGAATTGAACTCTAAGTGACAGACCTCATTCCCTTTCAGCCTGTTTTAAAGGCTGCGAGGATCCCTGTTAGACTCTATACCCTTTGCCCATTTTGCTGTCCGCCATTCCTCAAGGCACAGCGAGGGAGATGGGGGGCTTGGCTAGATTCTGAATCTACCACCTATAGGGCTCAATACTTTCCAGGGCTGCTAAGAGTTCTTCAGCTTATAGTCATATAGTTCTCAAATACTCTGCAAGTGTTGCTTTCTGTGTCTCACTTGTATGATGTCATGTTTCCCTGCAATCAGGGCTTTGAGGGCTGGGTCCATCACCAATCTCAGTGCAGATTGAAAAAGCAGTTCTGAATGACGTTGTCAATTTTATCACCGCAACTTAGTTGAAACTGCTAGCGCTATAAGTGCATCCAATGAACTGGCTACAACAAATACTACAATTACTGTAGTTAGAGTTAGTGCACAGTAATGGGAGTACTGTAACCACTTAAAGTGTCATGTAAATAGGTCTGTACTTCTGTGTTTTGAGTGTTTTAACTGATATCTTTGGTCTAGCACAATCACTCTTCGTTAGAGATACAAAGCCTGTGCATCTACAGGACGGAGCCCGCTGCACAGCGAGGGCTGACAGATTACTGTGAGAGGAGGAGAGCGCGGATATACTGTGAAAAAAGAAGGGAGCACACAATGGACTACGTAGATGGAGGGTGACAATGGCAGAGAGAGGCTTTCAGTAGAAGAAGAGAAAGGAAGCGAGGCAGTGTTTATGCCTCATCAAGACAAGTCGGGTCGAGGCGAGACGCGTGAGCTGACAGTAGAAGAGGGAGCAAAGTAATAAAACATCATCAGTTTATCAGTATTCTCCTAAGTTACCCATCATTATTTGAAAATGTGCTGTCATTTTTCTTAAACCACAGGGAATGACTGCTTCCTGTCAGGAAGCCAGAGATTTTTGTTCTTTGGATGTCTTTCTGTGACATATTGATATCATGTGTATAGATTTTTGATTAAAAAAAGACGGATTGAATATTTCCTGAATCCTGCTCTTCTTTGGGGTTGTTATTTGCTGAATTTATAAAATAAACAAATGAATGAATCAAATCAAAGATGGCAATTTTGCATTGAAGGAGCATGCGATATAACAGCGACTAAAATGTAGCAGATTGTCTCTATCTCACTACTAAATCTGACTGGAGTGGAACCAAACAACTGACCACAGCTAAAGACCGCTCAGATATTACTTTTCCACCAAAAATAACCTGGTGCTAGTTCGGTGCTGGTGCTAGTGCCAGTGCCAGTGCTTAGTTTTTTAAACTAGCGCACCTCCTAAGAACCCGTTTGCTATTCCATTGGCAAGGAGCCGAGTCAGTGCCACGCCATTACGTCACCGTATAACGTAATGGGTTCTTGGCTGTAGACCAGCAAAGAGTTGGTGCTTGTCTGGAACCAGTTTTGAGAGCCAGGAGCTGGTCCTTAGGCTGTCGAAATGCAAAGAACTGATGCTAAGTCAGACTCTGGCTTCGAACTAGCCCTGGAACCAGCTCGGTGGAAAAGGGTTAAGAGTGGCTCTGGTTCTGACGGGCCTCAATATGCGTGTGTCTGCATGTGTGGATAAATGTGGATGAATTGACTCCCGAGCTGGCACCATTGCAAAAGGCAAATACGTCAGTAGGTTTTGACACTCCGCTGACTCAGTGGCGTGTGAAACCGGATGGATGGATGGATGAGGTGCTAATGAGCTGATTTGTAAACACACCGACAGGGCACGTGAGAATCTGCTGGTGCCTCTCAGAACTGGATATGGATCCTGAATTACACACCAATGTGTGGTTATAGAGAAGTGGGGTTAAAGTCAAATATATGGCACATGGAACTCGGGAAATATCAATGCTGAGACTGCAAAACGGAGGAGAAGCTGGGGAAGTATGTGTTAACAAGGACGTTGCCAAATATAGGCATCCACTCGTTCTCCCTTCAGCAATGTTTATGCATCCTTTCAAACTACCGTAGGTGTGTTTATGTGCAGTGGCTGCTTCTCCTTCCTGCTTTCAGTTGCCAACCTTTCTCTTTTCAAGAGCAGAGAGTGGCTGGATGGACGGACGGATGGAAGGGTAGGTTTCCTTGCTCCAGCTGAGGTGAGGAGGGCAAGGCTGAGGTGTAGAGGGAGTGAATGAGTAGGAGGTACATATGTAAGCAAACATCCACTCACAAAGCCAGTTAGCCCTCAACAGAAACATCCTCCCAGAATCGTTTTTAATCAGAACCACAGAGAAATATTCAGCATTGTCTTGCAGCCTAGCGTCTCACTGAGTGTCGTGGATGAGGTCAAACTGAGCCCGGGTGTTCTTCAGTGGCCACTGTCAGGTGACCAAAGTGCCAGTTAAACCATTTTCCACTGTGTATTCGTTCACTTTCTCTATGTGCTCGTTCAGTGTTTCATATCTGATGTGATAGAAATTATAATATGATTGATTAGCTTGTTATTTATTTTTACTGTTGTTGGAAGATGAAGGTGTATGTAAGAAAAAATGCATTCTTGTTTTAACAATGTATCTGCTTGTGGGTGTTTAGTTTCATTTCTTGGTAATTGCCAAACAACAGCAACCAATGCCCGCTCACACACATTCACCCACACATATGCATGGACACACGGACGCACTTGCCATCATGTAAGTTTTCTGGGCAGATCTACAACCATACAGTTGAGATGGAGGTACACAATGAGCAGTGTAAAGATCATTCAAATTTAGTACTGACAGTTGACGTGCTGATTTAGTCCCATAACTAAAAGAAACACAATAATAGTACTCAAAATGATAATCGGTGTTAAGAATGTTAGTTAAAAAATAAAAAAATGGCTAGTATTTCACTCATTAGAGCACATACCTCCGCCAAGGCTGAACCGTCCAACGGACCCACGCCCAAAACCTTTGCAGTTTTGTGGAAATAAGTTCAGCATTTTATCTCAAATATGAAATAATGCCATATAAAACCATGTTTTTTTTTAACAATTTTTTTCATCTGCTCGAAGATCTAATGGGTTATTTCCTGTCCCATGCACAATCAATGCACAATTCAGTTTTCTAATATTGCTTGATCCTATTGATAAATAAATAGAACAAACCAACCAGCCAACCAACTAGCTGACCAACTTGCTGACCTATTGAACGACAACCAACCAACCAACTAACCGATCTATGGATCGACCAATCAGCCAACCAACCAACTGGCCAATCCATCGAACAACCCACCAACCAACACACCTATTAAATGACTTATGAAATGACCAACCAACGAACCAGCTGAATGACCTACGGAATGACCAACCAACCAACCAACTAACCAACAACCAACCAAATAACCATCCAATCTTTTGAACAACTGAGCAGCCAACCAACAAACTGACCAACCCATCTAACAACAGACAAACCAATCAAGCTATTGAATGCCCTATTGAATGACTAACCAACCAGCTGAATGATCTACAGAATGACCAAACAACCAACCCACCAACCAACCAATGAGCAACTGCAAAGGTGTATTACGGTACTTACATGAAAATATATACACCGTTTGTACACATTACAACGACTGACAGGCGTAATTAGAATTACATTGATTATCTTGTTACTATGGCACCTGTCGGTGGGTGGGGCTTGTTAGGCTGCAAGTGATCAGTTTGAATCAGGAAAAACAGGAAACCATCAGGATCTGAGGGATTTTAGCAAAGGCAGAATTATGATGGCTAGACGAATGGGTCAGAGGGTCTTCAGAGCTGCAGTGGTTAGTACCTACTAAAGTGGTTGAATCAAAGATAACAGGTGAACCGGTGACGGGGTAATGGACGAACAAGGATCAGTGATGCACTTTATGAGTGAAGGTTTAGCCCGTGTTGTCCGATACCACAGAAGAGTAACTGAAACACACATTGCTGAAAATGAATTATGGTTCAGTCTGGATCAAAGTGGAGGACCGACTGAGCAACACTGGTATCCACAAGGCCATGCTACTGCCAGAAAATTGTAACTGTAGAAATAACTGTAGGATAATTTATAATTCTCACTTTGGTTTAGATTTCAGAGGGTCTTTGTGTTCAGTAGAAAAGCACAGAAAACCGCTCACATGGTGATTATTGAATCATCCTGAGTAAAGAGGACACACACAGTGCTCATGAATGTTTTCAGTGTAAATCAGACACGGAAAACCAAAACTGTCTTTATACCTAGGGATGAGACTGAAAATGTGTTTCAGGCAGCACATAATTCCGATAAAGAAAAATGTTTCCCAAAGGATGTAACAGCTTCATGGTTTTTCTCTCACCTGCTAAGCAGATGTAGTTTCTACCCCTTTCAATAAAAATAGGAAAATATGACGTGACTGACAGTTGTGTTTGATGTTTTTGGTGTGATTTTGCAGGTATAGGAAGATACATTTGCTCACTTATTATTTTATTATATTATTATTATTAATAGCAGATGAGTAAATCCTCAATAAAAATATTCTTATATACAAATTACAGTAGAAAATCTTTATTTATGTGTAATCTTGTCCGTACCAGATTGCAATGAGCAAACAAGCTCTTCCATTCGAAAGTCACAGATTTACACTGCAAACTCACACACACACAAACGCACGCACACACACACACACACGCACACACTGGAATAGCAGCATGACATGCCTATATAAGGATGAAACAAGAACATCAGACATCCTGCATACTCCCATTGGTCTCCAAGCTTTGTGTGACAAAAACAAAAAAAAAATTCCATGACGCACCTTCTCCTTCGATAATATATAAACTGTGTAGGTTTGAATGGGCGCCATCCGTGTCACTCAATCATCACGCACAGTTGGAGGCGGGGCTTGAACGTTTCTGTTGAATAGATGAATATGAATGATTCCCACTTTATTCATGAGAAAAGAAGGAGCAAAGCCAAGATGGGAGGGAGGCTGGTTGCTGAGAGCTTTTTAAGTGCGTCACTACTTTTTCAGAACTTCCTTCCACCTGCGGAGCCTTCAACGCTCCCTTCCTCCCTCACACATAAACACTCACATATTGACGAACGGTTTCACACATTCTCATTCACATATACATGTTGCACATTATTTACCCTTTTATATTAAAATCAGTTTGTGTCTTGCAGCCTCTCTGGCAATCCAGTATCTTTCTAAATTTACGTCACCTACGTTCTTGCTTTTATAAATTCCCTCCTCTAAAGTGTCATTAACATCATGCAATCTGTTCTCCTTTTTGCATTTTTTCTTGGTAACTTTTTGAGTCAACAAGCCCTTCTGACTCATGATTCTTCTTCCATTCACTCCCAGATTTGACTAGAAATGTGACACTTCCATGCTCCACTATGTCTGTTCCCTCTTTGATACTAGATGGGGAATGCACTTCCTTTAATTGCCAGTTTATATTTTCTCAACAACTTACACTGTTCAATTATTCTAATTATTTCTACACCACACACACAGCTGGGAGCCATTAGAATTTTTTTCATTCTAAAGAGATGAGAACAGAAATCCGGTGCTGTAGTCGTCAACAAAAGCGCGATTCTTGGTCTGTTTTAATCAGTATACAACCAATGGTCCGGTTTAGTCCAAATTCGCACATATTCAACCCTCGCACACACACAAACCCTTCCTCGCACTAGGGTTTGTGTGAATATAAAATTTGAAAATGATTCATGAAACAATTTTTGAGTGATGTCTGGAAAACAGTGTTTTTCATAAAAAATGTTCCCTCTGCTGAGTAGAATAGGAACTACTAGAGTAAAATATGATATTTACAAGATGGAGCTCTTCGAGTCATTTCGTATGCATCACTTTTGACTAAATGGGACAAAAGAGAAATGTTGAGAAATTCCAAAAACTTATCACCATTCCCCAAATCAATCCAGTTCTTCCACGCGCTAAGGTTTATGAGGGTATAAAGTTTGAAAATGATATCTCCGACAATGACGTTTAAGAAAAATTCATAGTTTATTATATCCCTGTCCTTTCGATGATATAATAAAGAATATGGACCATAACAGTGTTTGGTCAATTTGGACATTATTATAGTAGATTCAGGGTTAAACGAAGATAATAAATCCATTTAGGATATTTGGTGTACTCATTAAATCCAGAAGTGGCAAAATCTCAACCTCTGATGGCCTCATTTCTCATTAGGATTTGAAGTTATTTAGATGCTGAACATAATGTTCTGGACCTTGACGAAATCAAAATGCCGCCAGTGTCGCAGGCTTAAGGCATGTTTTGTCTTAAAATAGGTAACATGAAAGTGCGGGGGTGTTGCACTGATGCTGATGATGATAACAAGAAGGTCCTTGAGATGTTCTGCGTTGAGTTTGCATGTTCTCCCTGTGTTTGCAATGGTTATCCGATGGTATGGGATGCAGTGTTTACACTACTGTTTGTCTAGTGTACCCTGCCTCTCTAATAACAACTAATGATGACGTCAACCATCATGAAAGAGCTGCTAGTCTCACCATTTGGAGGACTGAAAACCATTTTTAATAATGAACATGTGGCCCATGCGGGCATTCTGTTTGGATGTGTCTCCTCACGATTTCTTAGGGGACAGAGAGTAGAATCATGATTAGATAACAGCATTCTGTGAAAATGTGATAGCCCCCCTTAGGTTGGCTGTGGGTGGATTTCTTCATCACAACCCAGATAGTTCAGAAGTTCTGAGGCCAGATGTATGAACAATGTACGCAAACAAAACCGAAGTATGCCTCTTGTCCCAAACATAAAGTGATATTTATAAAGAATGTGTGCAGTATGTTTATTCTATAGGTTATACTTAGAAACATGTAAGAAAAGCATTCAACAATAGTTCCTTGTAGAGGTTCATGCAGCTTTTTTTATGTTGTTGTAGTGATTTGTGAAGTTGTGGTGTGCTCTATATAGATGCACATGGATGAACATGACAGACTCTTCATTGTGTGTGTGTGTGTGTGTTTGTGTGAACGAGACATTGTGCGTCTGTGATGAAAAGACAGAAGAAGGTGAGAAGTCACTGACGCCAATATGGGGTGGAAAACAGAGCTTGCTGTTGACAGAATGAGATTAAAATGAGACAGTGTGAAAAAGAGTGAGAAGGAAATGTGGCGTTTGACTCATGTACTTGGATCTCTTCGCAGCTGAGAACATTTGGAAGCCTTAAGTGTTCGTGCAAACGTGCAAATCTGGCCGCGTTGGCAGCATTTCTGTGGTGCTGGTAAGCCTTGAAAGTTGCCCACTGGGAGACAGACGCTTCTTTTTGCATCACAAACACGCACTCCAACCCCCACCCCCAAATCCCCCAGCATATCTCTGGGTTCTATCTACCTCTTCTCATCCTTTTCATCAACTCCGAGCTGCTCGACTTTTTCAAATCACTATAGCTGTATGCCTGCCCGCTGAAAACAAGTCCTTGTGTCTTCATCTGCACCACAAGGAATTTTGTGTAAGAAATGTTGTCCCTAACACGATTAACACAATCCCTCACTGAGTTCAGTAGGTCAGACGGATTGATTTGTCCTCTGATGACCTCATTACTATGGTAGAACTGAACTAAACATATCACTAAAACCCATCAACACGATAGCTATACTATCATGAGAAGAACTGAAAGGAATCACAGCTTCTCAGACAAGTGCCCCAAAATTCTCGCCGATTTAAGCGTCTGCATTTGGGTCCACATCCTAACGTTGAGTGAAAATGAGTTTGACGTGATTCTGATCCTGAACAGGAGAAGCCCTCCACACAGAGGGCTGAGTTAACCAAACACTCTCATATGCAGATATGATTGAGCTCAAACAAACAACAAACAGATGGGGACCCTCTCATAGAGATGTCCCAAATGTATTCATACATCATTTAACACGTCGTCATTTGAATAAAAATTAGATATCGGATTAAGGGGAGGAAGCGGAGGGGAAGGACATAGATAGGCTGAGGAAGAGTAAAAAGGAACATGGAGCAGAAGAAAAGCACAAAAAAGGAGCAACAACAAATCAAAATGAAGAGAAACCATCGGCTGTTCGTGTGGGTCGGCACTGGTTTTCGTAATGGGTGATACATCCTCCCTCTTTTCATCTTCCTCTTCCATCCTGGTCTTCACACGTCTATGAATTGTTCATAGATCTGCTATTTTCAGCTGGCCTCAGAGTCACTAAACCCAGGTTGTGAATGTGACAGGGCTAGGATCAGACCCAAGGACTATGGCCCTGGATTCATACATCATATATGAAACGTTGTCATTTGAATAAAAATGTGATGTCAGATTCAGGGGAGGTAGCGGAGGGGAAGGACATAGATAGGCTGAAGTAAAGCAAAAAGGAACATGGCGCGGAAGAAAAACACTTCCGCTCCTTGTTAATCATTCAGGAAAGGCCAGATTGTTCCACAAAGTGCAGAACAGAATGTTTTTAAATACACATTTAGTGACAAGTCTCCAAAAGTAAATTGCAAAACCATTTTTTAAGATTTCATCCAAATAAATCTGTTTTCTGGAGCCTTAAGTTAATATATCTCATAACTGACCTGACCGGCAATTTGAAAGACCTGATTCCTTCAAGTTGCCGGATCCCTCTATTTACATCTAAACGTTTCATGGGTCTTCAAGTTCGCTTTGACGAGGCTCGGTGTTCTGTTGTCTTTTCTTGTTCTAATTAACAAGTATGATACTGCATTTGTCAAAACGCAGTAATAACTTAAAATGCAAAATCCCTCCCCAGAAGTCGGTGCAAACATTGCGCCCTCCATACGGACCCGTTCCTATGGAGATAAAAAGGGCTTTTTCTAAATAAACATTTAAAATAATTTACTTTAACCCGAAAGTACACAAAAAACTCAGTTATGAAGATGATATCCCATTTATTTAAATAGATACCCCTGCATACCACCTAGACTTTACAGACTGTACCTTTAATACTTTGTATTTAGACAACATCTCGCCCTCTGGTACTTTAACACTGACATCTTATCACATCTTATCTCATCCCATTTCGTTCTTATCTTATCCTTTCATATTGAATCTTATTTAATCCCACTTCACAATTAAGTTAAAACATTTCATCAATCCTCATGTCTTGTTTATGTATTTCTTGCTCTTCTGTAAAGAGCAACTTAAGCTGACGGACAATCTAGATTTTGCTGATTCCAGGAGTTAAGATGTTGTAATGACAGTCATTAAAAAAAGTGATGACACAACACTTTTGTTTCTTTAATCTTACACACAACCGCGCCTCCCTTGCTACTAGCTACTAAAAGTTATTGAAAACTTTTCGAGATAAAGCTACTATTGTCAGAAATATAGAGCCATCCTCATCCTAAAATATCCCTGGCTTCAAGCTCATTGATATTGATTAACTACCATTATAACGCACTAGGGTTCGAACAGAGACTACCGTATACATCAGGCATTATTAGATTCTGCTTTAACAATAGACAGTCTTGAGTGTAACTCAGGAAGTAGGAGAAGCAGCAACAAACGCAGCTTGGTCAGAGGCAGGAGGGATGGAATGAGGAGATGACAGAGGAGGACAGAGGCCTCCACATCGTAGCCCACACAGCCCAACCTGAACAGCCTGCGCAACACAGGGACTTGACTCAGAGTAGGACTCGCTTAAAAACATAGCAAAGACAAAGTAAGAAAGAGAAGGGCTGCTGATCCACAGAGGCTGAGCTCCTGGCTCTCGTCCACCTCTCCCCTCCTCCCTTTACTGTCAAAATATAAAAGTTAACTGGAGTGGACTCCCATCAGACACCTCAGCTAGACAAGCCCAGGAGAAGACGCCACTCCAATCACCAAGGCTGTGTTTCTAATGAAGATAGAATATAGCTGCTATAGATATTCCCTCCTAAAAAACATAAAAAATTATAATAATTAAGAAAATTATTTCAGAGCAATCATGTCATCATTGTCTGAACCAGCAGCAAGCTGCACTATAATTGGTTTTGGAACACTGCTCAAGGTAACTCACCCCTTTCAAAGGGCTGAATTACTTTGTCAGATTACTCCACATAAATTATGGCATATTTACATCTCCAGTGGGAACTAGCTATGAATAGCAGCACAGCATTGCATCCGTGAGATTTTTAATGATCAAGAAATGTGTCTCCGACGATTGCATCAGGTGAAAAACAGGATGGAAATCAAGCCACTTCGAGGAGGATGATGTGATCAAATTAGTGAAAAAGCTTTGAATGTGACTCAACACCATTAGATATGGATGATCAAAGTGTAGCAAATCAGCGAGAGGCTTCAATGACATGACAGGCCTACGTGAAACTCTCCTGAAGGAGAAATCTTCTCTCTCACCTTGGAATCAAAGAAAAGCAGCAAGTATCCCCTCTGGAAACGCCTCCAACGTGAAGCAAACACTATCTGACAGGAAGCTCTGTCTGGATCCAAGTGTTATCAGTTTAAGAGTCTAAAATGAAACATGGCTTTATCATGAAAGTGTCAGTTGTGTTCGTGCAGGCTGTTTATGACACACCCTTTAAACGCTGCCTCCGGAAAGCAAAAGAGATGGAACACAATGGTGTTTTTAATGCTTTGGACCCCGAGATTCAAAAAATAAAAGCAAGTAGTATTGGTATGTTGAACCTTATTTAGAGTAGAAAAAGGCTGAAGGCTTAAGGATAACCCCTAACCTGTCAGTGGGCGGAATATAATAGGCAGCAGGAGCCCAAATGTAATAACTAGACAAGTGGATCAGAGCATCTCCAGAATTGCAGATCTTGTTGGGTATTCCCAATCTTCACAGGTTAGTCCTTATCAAAGTGGTGCAAGGAAGGACAACCAGTGAACCGGCAACATCGTGAGACAAGGCTGGCCTGTGTTTTCGGAACCATTGAGGAGGCATTAAAACACAAATTGCCGAAAAAGGTCAAAGCTGGTTCTGATGAAAAGGTATTGGAACACAAAGAATTGCAGAGCTGTTTTGGCAGCAGGGGACATACACCACATTAGCCAGGTGGTGCTGATGTTATTGTCAAACCAGGCCAAACCAACATCAGAATAGAGCTGGTGGGTTCTGGGATTGTCTAAAGAACAACCTGTAGCATTATGCTACCTCTTGACTTTGAGGGAATCGCCTGAAGCGACCTTATTCATATTCTTGACGAGTGTTGCGTAAGAAAATTGGTGCCATTTTCTATAGCTGTGTGTTCAAAGTGAAGAGGCCAGAAGGAATTTTAGAAAACTCTAAGTAGTTCAACTAAACCAAGCTAACTGGTCTATGAACTCAATGCAGAGAAATTGGTGTTTATGGACAACATTTTTGGTCACGACAATATTTTTGTCATTTTATTAAATTCAAATTTCGCTTTCTGTCATATATTTAGATTTTTTAAAATTCATTATTTGTATCCATGAAAAGTCAGGGAGCCGCGGCGTTCGTGTCTGCCGCTACTGCCAAAGATCCTTTCCGTTAGCACGATAACTCCGAAAGTATATCATGCCATGTCTTTACCTCTTAATTATTGGTCCATTTATGTCCAACTTTGGTGCATATGAATCGACCTGAGTAGATCAATCTTGGTTATCATATTTTACTCTAAAAGTTCATATTTTACTCAGGGGGAATTTTCTTTACAAAAAAAAAACTGTGTTTTGGACATAACTTCACCTTTATTTTGAGGAGTTCAATCAGGGGGTTCCTTGCATAGGTATGGCTTAATAATATTAATTAAATAAAGGTTCAAACAGGTCAAAAAGGTGGTAGAGATTACACTAAACAAAAGAAAAAACTGTGTACTGTTGGGATTGCAGTAGGACTAATGTTCTTTTCTTTGGTGTTGGTACGAAGAATATTGACACAAGTAAAAGAGAGTGTGTAAGTCATTAAAGCCAATAGCTCTGGTCGAGTTGCCGCACAACATGAATACAAACGGTCAGATTTCATGCATTGTTTCTGTTTATGCATACAATAAGAAAGTTTTATACCGGACAACTTACTGCAATTTATGTCAATTGTTTTGGGCATTGTCTTTATCTATGTTTGCAGGACATAAAAAAATAAAATGCAGTCGCCAAAGATACATCAGACTTATTGTAAAATGTCATGATGCAATCCCCTAAATGATCAACATGTTGCAGAATTTACTATGCTTCTCTGCAAAGAGTTGGACAGTTCATTCTGGTGCTTTGAAATCTAACCTTTACAATCATGCTGTACTTTCCTCCATAATGACAGGATGATGAACCACGCAGGGATGTCGGTAGGAGAACCTCGGCACTTTTGATGTTCAAAGAGAAAACTGTGACAAGAGTTACAGATAATACACCTTGAAAAGAGCTTTTTATTCCCTAAATGTATTTCAGTCCTTCCAGTTTGTATCCCTTGCTCTAATCTTAGGCTTCCATTCATGCCTCCTTCCACCTCACCATTTGTGCCGGAGTCATTTCACATGCATGACAACATAAAGCGTCATTGCGGTTAAATTTAGAGTTCCACTTATCCCACCCTCATGTCACATTTGGCATGCCAGCACTTGTCTGATGTAGACAGATTGTTCTCGATCTCAACTAGATTATTTGAGATTTTGTGGCCGAGGAGTGAGTCATTCTCCACCAGTTGCCCTGCCTCCTCCTGCGCCTCTCGCGTCCAGCTGTCCCCGCCACAGTCTATTTTCATTCTGAAGAAATAAGTGACAAATTACTGTTTATTTATTTGCCACATACTCTTTGTAGTTGTCACTGTTTAACTGGGTCTTAGCTTTAAAGACTTAAGAAACAGTTAGTGTTTGTGCATGTTCTTTAATAATTCAAAGATTTTTTACTGTTTTCCTGCATCGTTCTTAATGTGCTGTTTAGTGGAGCATTAATGATTTTCCTGCACCATATGGTCAGGCACATCTGTGCTATGTTCAGTTACACAGGTGAAGACAACACAGGAAGCAGAGTGCAGTTCAGTTATTTAGTGAATTACAATGCAGAAAAACAGCATCAAACTTCGTTAAACGGGCAAAAAAATGTCCTAAGCATGAGTTTATAGGTTATTATTGTCCAGAGTTTTTTAAGTTTTGGAACATGTTGTGTGTGTTTGAAGGACTGCTTCACAACATGTATCGCCTCAGAATTACATCCCACAATAAACGTAAAATAGCTCCACAACTATCAGGTGTGTTTGCATAGCCGTGGTCTCTATGGAAAGTTAAGACCTAAAATAACAACAGAGTTATTTTAGGTCTTAAAATAACTCTGCAACATTCACACCTTAAACATTCACACCTTGAACATTCACACCTTGAATCCCGTAATGTTAATGTCTCAGATGATCATCCAGCAGATAATCAAGACAACAGGGTTGTTAATATCCCTAATGACCTGCATTAGTGATGCATGGTCAACTGTATACCTGTGACCTAGTGTCAAACACCTCACTGGAGGTGAAATACCAAATGTTCCAACAGCCAGTGAGAACTGAGGAAGCCTCCAGTTGCTTCTGATTCAACCATTTATGATTATTAGTATTATAGTATTAACTTATAAAATGTACTTATTTATGAGGGTATCTAATCATTCAATCATTATTATTCTCTTTTTATATTGATTAATGTTATGCTCCGGCCAAAGGTGCAAAAAGGGTTAGCCTTAGTCTCTTTTTGTTTACATTCATTAGCTGCCATGATTGTGTTCAGTTATTTAATTTCTTTGTAATTCCTTGATTTTCGGACTTTATATTTGAAGGTTTATTGTCATCATCATGTCTCTGTACATTCTGTTACTTCTTGGTTTAATCTGTATTGGTTTTCTCATTTCATTTCGAAAGTTATTGTCATTGTTTAGATCTGTTTCCCCTTCCCTCTTATTTTGAAGGCTTTGCACTTCCTGTCTTGTTTCTTTGCAGTCTATTTGTTCTTGTTTGGTTTCTTGTATACCCTGTCTGTGTGTATGTCTCCCCCCTGTCTGGGTCTGTCTTTTCCTGTCCTCCTTCTCCTCTCGTCCTGTGTGATTGTCAATCAAGTTCACCTGTGTTCTCCTTCCAGCTGTGTCTCAATAGGTGGGTTTACAAGGACAGCCTAATTACAATTAGAAGAAAATGCTGCCTGTAAACACCCCTTCCGAATGGAAAAAACCTTTCCGAATGAGTTTTCATTCCTTTGCAAGGAAGTAGTCTAGGTCCTTCCGGAAAGCGTTTCTGACTTCCAGTTGCTGCATGTAAACGGTGTATCGTGAAGCTTTCTGTTTGAGTTATATCAGCGCATGCCCAGCATCGTCACAAAATGCTCCGCTATGTTTTTTCAGTGCCGCAACGTATTTTAAGTACGGCGACTTCAAAACAGTAACAATCTGCAGCGGAGTGTGATTTATTCATTGCAACTTTGAAAGACTTTAACATATTTGGATGGTCAGATGGGCGAAAAGTCACTTCCGTGCACGACCTCTTTGTCATATTGTTCTTCTGGGCGCTTGTTGGCGGTTGGCAGCCAGCTCATCATAGCATTATTGCCACCTTCTGAACGGGAGTGTCGATCGTCAGCACATGTCTGAAAGCGTTTCCGATTAGGTGAGTCGACATACGTAAACAACGGGCAACCAGAAAAGATCAAATCGCATGTTAACAGGCGACCAACAATGCAAATTCATCTGGGCCAGAACTCTGCTCCTGACTGAGTTCCTAACATTAGCATATTTAATCTTAGGCAATTTTGCTTGTGTTATCCTTCTGTAGCATTAGTAGAAAATGCTCTCAGTTTGGTGGTATTTTCTGTCAATTCACAGCCACAGCTCCACAGACCATTTCTTTTGACATCCACAAACTGTAAACTAACTCAGGTGATTCCATTATCTAGGCAAACCGGTGGTTTATGTGAGAAAATAGCTCAGCTAATTGGTCTCGCAGCATGTACTTAGGACAGCTTTGGATTTACCAGTAAACATTTTCAAATATCAAAACAAGTATGGCGGTGACTGATCAACTCTACACTGACTCTAACTTATCTTGATATTCTTACCCTAAACCTGATCAATCGTCAGCCCTCATGCCTAAACCTAACAGATATGGGCAAAAGGCTCAATCATAGGGTCATTTTAACCAACCTAGGAAAAGCAAATGGATCAGGAACTTTTCTCAGAAGCTAATGGCTTACTCACACTTGAAGCTCTTATTTTACTATATGAAACAGAAGTCACAGTTGAGGTGCAAAACATTGTGTGCCTTGGAAACTGTAATGCAATTGACACAAAAAAAAAACCAAGCGTATGTAAAACCTCCGTAGATAATCTCATTGATGATCTCCTATCTGTCTGAGCCTGTGAATCCGTTTCACACCACAGTGCTGTCAAGGTTTTAGCTGACACCGGCAACCTCTAATAAAATCAGGCATGAAAAGGGTACAGCTGCACTGAAAATAGAGAAAAATCATCTTTTAAATGGAATTATTCTTCCCTTTTCACTGCATCTTCACATCCTTTATTCATCACGCTCATGTTGTGTCCTTGCCCTCGACCTCGGATTCCTGTCTGTGGGTAGCAGAGCTGGAAGGCAAAGTGGTGGGTGTTGCAGCAGTGCGGAGACAAAATATTCTAGAGTTTGCCGTCACTCTGTAATGGGCAGACACTCAATCACAGCATCCACACGTGCTGCCCCACAAAAAACCTTTACGAGTATCTGGGCTTCTTATGCATGCTACACCTGATGCAGGATTGCTCCTATCTGTGGCTATTAAAATAGCGTAATAATAAAATAAAAAATACACCCTCATTCAGATGAAACCAAGAATAATGACAATAAAAACGCCATGCCGGACGTCCATACCACAACTACTTATCTAATACTAAATTCTGTTGAGTCTTCATATTAAGTCTTTTTCATATGAAGCTCTTGCAAAAGTTCCATCAGGAGACTAGCCTTACCATAGCAGTATCTCTTCTCCTCCCACATAGCTCGCATGCTCACCATCTTTCTCAGCTGTCATCATTTGGGGCTATCAGCCTGCTAGCCAATCACAGAAGAACTTACTGCTATAAAAATGGTTCCTCCCTCCTCCCAGCTCTGTGTTGCAGCCATCATGCACATCCTCCTCCCCACTGACGCTGTTTGACAGATCCTCAGATTTCTTAGCACACCAGCTCCAAAGTCCCTCTAACACCACCACCACCAGTGTCCAGCTCTCCTTCACCAAAATATCCTGCTGTGCGCCAAAGTTTTAAAGAAATTCCTTTCATTTTTCAAATTAATGCATTTTGTTCAGAGATTCTCGAGTCTCTCCTGACTGAAAGTAGACCTACGCTGTCAACTTCGACAGCAGGAGTATATGGTATATCCCTGAAAAGTCCCCAAGCCCCTTTGCTGTACGGTTAATCCCTTTAATCGATCTCTTGAAATAAAATGGGAAGTTATTCCACAGTATTTTTTGTAAAAAGAAAAGAAAGCTTCCTAAATTGAGTAAATTATGAACTATTTGATTAAAATATGGGTATAATATATCTATGATGGATTTCCTCCAGTTGATTCATATGCACCAAATTTGGACTTTGAAATCAGACCAACTGTTTGGAGATTTTTGGAGATAAAGCTCCCCCTAGTGTAAGAAATATACAACCGACCTTTCCGTTTTAAAATGATCCATGCAAATTATTGAGCTAAATCTGGAAAACGGTGTTTTTCTTAATAAAATACTACCATTAGTGAATAAAATGTGACCTTTATGAGTAAAATAGGGACATATTTAAGATGTCACTGTTTTTGTAAAAACAGCTCCCCCTAGTGAGTAATATACAAACTATTAGAGTTAATCATAATGTATAGAAGATAGATTTCCTCAAGTTGAATCATATGCACCAGGTTTGGACTAAAGGTTGAGAAGTTACAGTATGACAATTTTTCCAGATAAAGCTGCCCCTAGGGTCCGAAAGGCTAGAGTTCTTCCACGCTCTGAGGTCTATTTGTAGTCCACCTGTGTGCTCCTACCTCCGCTCATACATGTCACCCACTGCTCCTGTCTGACATGAAATATATATTGTCTTTTTAGTAAAAAGGGGGGAATTGGCTTGTCCGTTTGCAGATGTAGTGTCCAATCCACATCATTTGCAAATGGAGAGAACTTGGAAAGACCATAAACCTTCCCAGATGTGGCCGACCTTCCAAATTCCTCTGAGTACGGTGGAGGCTCATTCAGGAAGTCACAATAGATTCAAACAAAAATCATGTAGGACCTATAAACCTCTTACCTAAATATAGATAAGAGTTCACGACTCAGCTATTCGAAAAAATTGCATTCATGGAAGAGCGGAGAGGTGTAAGCCTCTGCTTATATCCCAAAATAAAAAAGTAATTATAGAGGTCTACCAGGTCAGCAGAAGCATTGAAATAAATATACAGCATCTATGATAAGCTTATGTGATCATTAAAAATACTCCAAGGCCTATTTAGATGCAACTATATAATACAATCCTCTTTCTCTTAATACAATCCTCTTTCTCTTAAGGTTGCTTTCCAACAATTTAACTTTTTTGGGGAGTAGTAGAGCGGCTGGCAGAGGTCAAGACAGACATGGAGCGCTGGGTTGTCAACAGGGAGAACAGGTGTGTGAATATGAGACCTCAAAATGTTTTCTCTACTCCTGCTCCCTATAGACACCACTGTACTTCAAACGCAGACACACTCAGGAAGAAATAGTCAACCGCAGACAGGATGTTATCTTGTGAATCCCTGGCAGCCAAATCGACTCAATACAGTTGGGGTGCTGTTGAGGCGGTGGAATAAACAAAGAGGCCACGGCTGGTGCTGTTTACTCCATTAGATGAAATCCCTTTTGCAGTGTCTCTGCTCTAGAGGACACAGATGAGGTCTGTTGTGGTCCAACTACAGAGTCGAGCCACATACAATCTAGGCATCTAGGGATAAATATAAATAGAACACGCAGATAAATGTCACCCTGGGGGTATAGCTCAGGAACTGGCCTTTTTCTAGCCATAATATTGAGTGTTCAGAGATCAAAGGGCAGATGTGGACCAAGTCACAAAACAAAGAAAATAATGTGTGTTTGGAGCGTGATATAAATTATATGGAAATATGAATTGATATTTGACCATAAATTCCAACTTGAATGTATAGAGCAGAAAATAACTAATGACTGAATGAATGTCCAGAACAAGTTGAGGCAGAAACTCTCCTCCTCTCTATACTACAGTGATGGAACCTGAGCACTAGGCCTGTGCTGTCTTCCCTTGCCTGCAAGGATATATACCTCGAAATGTCCCCAGTCCCCTGCAATGTTCAAACAATCCCCTTGATTGAACCCCTCAAATTAAATTTGTAGTCATGTCCATCGTATTTTTCGCAAAAATAATCCCTAGTGAGTAAAATAGAATCTTTTAGATTAAAATATGATGTATACAAGATGGATCTCCTCGACTTGATGCATATGCATTTGGACTAAATCGAACCAATGGCTGAGAAATTATTGCCCGAAAACTTATTGAGATAAACCTCCCCCTTGTGTCAGAAATATAAAACTGCCCTTACCCCAAATCAATCAAGTACTTCCTTGCAAAAAAAAAGTCTACTTGGGTATTAAATTTAAATCCCACTAGTGAGTTCAATATGAACTACCAGAGTGTTCACTTAAATGACATTTACAAGACGGAGCTCCTTGAGCCGATTCATATGCACCAAATTTTGGACTAAATCTGACCAACTGTTGGGAAGTTATGTCCGAAAAATTATGTTTTTTGTAAAAAGCTCCACCGCGTGAGTAAAATAACATCGTTGAAAATATTGGCTCGTTCAGTATCTTTCGTTCAGTGTCTTGTTTGAGTGCTGTGTGCCCACGGTTAAAACTTTATTGACACTATCTCACCACACATTATCCCCGATTTATGGTGCCCCCTATAAACTGGGTGCTCAACGCAACTCCTTTGTCTGTGTATAGGAAGGGGTTGGCCTGATTTCTTCATCGTCTTTCTGCCACTTCAACTTGCAAATCAATAAAAAATAAAGCAAAGTCCTCTAGAGAGACAGTGTTTGTCCATTCAGGCTACTCTATATACATGGCAGCACAACATTTAAGAGGTCCCACTCCTGCCGGAGATATCAAGTGATTTTTTTAAGCAGAAATAAAAGAAGAAGATTCTTATTCTTAGATGATTATACAATAACAA
This sequence comes from Lophius piscatorius, assembly GCA_009660295.1. Lineage (NCBI taxonomy): Eukaryota > Metazoa > Chordata > Actinopteri > Lophiiformes > Lophiidae > Lophius > Lophius piscatorius. The sequence continues at coordinate 145,495 of VRLP01000770.1, read as the reverse complement.
AATCACGGTTGTGAATATTCTATTCCATATATACAAAAAGTTTCTCTTATATCTTACACATTGCAACTTTGAATAACCAACCTTTCATAAGGTATTGCAGGCTAACAGATATTTTTTCTAGTTCTATTAAATGTTGTTCTTCTTTATATTTTTTTATAAATAATGGTGTAATGTTGAAATTGTGTATGTTTTAGTTTTTCCACTTTGAAGAACCCTGTGGGCGACGATGTCTTTCATTAGTCAGGAAACAAGTTCAAATGAACACCTATGCTGTCGGTGAGCTCTGTGGGGGGTACTTCTGCAGCAGATGCATGATCCGTGTAAAGCAGGGTTCATTTTCTCAGCATTTTATAATTAAGATTATGTTAGCCACGAATGTTGTGTGTTCACCTATGTTTCTGTCTGTTAGCTGTATATTTTCCTGAAACTTATTATGTTTGGGCATATGATATGGAAGATTCATTACATTGTGAAATTTGTCCACCGTTTTCTAGCTTTGATGTCTTCTAATGTATGACTTTGAAGTATGTGATGCACTGTGGAGTTACTGCCCTCTGTAGAGAGTTAATGTTTGTCCTGTGTGAAATGCCCATATACATTTTTTTCCCCATTCTAAGTCAATATTGGTTATTTTAGTATTTCATCAAAAAAAAGTGCAATACAAACTCTTTTTTTTTTCTTTCTTAAATCACATTTTGCTTTAACATTTTTTTCCCTTCGAGTTGTAGCTGCATCTTGAGCAAACAATGGTGGATGGACTCGACTGTAATTTCTGTTTGTCCAGAGAAAACAATCTCAGTCATGGTCTTTAGCTGCAAAATGGCTCAGATAAATCCAACCGCTCTCTCAATTTAACATCTGCTCCCAGATCAATACGTTCCGTCTGGAGACACCCTGTATAGACCCACTTTTAACTTTCGTGTTCAATCTCCACTAAAATGTAATTTCTGATCACAAAGAGATTCTGAATGAAAAAGGAGCTGCTCTCCAAGGCTCAGGTTGTAGGAACTTAAATCAAAGCAAACATTCCCTCTCCCTCACTTCATTGCTGACGATTAAGTACTGTCCTCTTAGAGACCCCCTTTGAAAATGTCCAACTTCCACAGGAAAGACTGGACAGCTGCTACCAAATCAAAGCAAATTGATTTTACCTCATCTAAGTTTAGTTTGCTAACTTGTGATATCTTGTTCATTTTCTGTCTCTATAACGTTTTTTACTATCTACTCCCATCCTCTTCCTCACCACTTGTGAGGGGGAAGCAGACAGTCCTGGATTCTTGTATAAGTTAACCTTGAATTTAATGCTTGGTTGTTCTATCTGTCAACTTGTGGACTTTGCATCTTTCTGAAACTTCCTGATCTTTTCTTGTTTAAATTTCTGTGGGTATTTCATAAGACCTTCATCAAATTTCTCTTTGAGTTGCACTCTGTTTGGGCAGACAGTGTCCATCTGTCTTATTTGGGAATAACGAGAAGTAGGCACCAGCATAAAATAATGTATTGTAGCAATATAAAGAAATTACAGTGCAACTGAGCGTAAGCCAATAAAATAAATCCATACAAAAAATAAAGACAGGTGAAGTCAAGAAGGCGTTAATTCTCAAGAGGAAAAACAATAGTTGGCTACAGGGGGAACAAAGGAAAGACACTAAGCAGTGGACTCGAAAGACAAAGAACTACACAGAGAGGACCCATCAGATGTAGGTGGAAGCAATTAAGGCGGGCAGAAAATCACATAGATGGCAGGTAATCGTTTTTTTAAGCAGAACCCAAACACATGAAACAAGGAATGAAAGAAATGCACAGAGGAAAATAAACCTTCAAAGTAATACAGAAAAACAAACCAAATTCAAACCACCTCAGGCTACATGGAATAAATACATGAAACAACTCTGACCCATTGAGGTATGGACTCCAAAAGACCTTTGAAGGTGTACTGTGGTATCTGGCACCAAGACACTAGCAGCAGATTTGTAAATTCTGTAATTTGAGAGGTGGGTTTTCCCTGGATCGGTCCATCACATCCCACAGAGGCTGGATTGAATCGAGATTGTACACTTTAGAGGTCAATTCAAAACCATGAAATCATTGTTTTGTTCCTCAAAAAGGTTCCTGAACTACTTTTACAGTTTAGTCTGGAGCGTTATCCTGGTGAAAGAGTCCACTGCCATCATGGAATATTGCTTCTGTGAAGACATGTGCTTGATTGGTCCTGGTGTTTCAAATAATACTCTGCCTCCTTCTTCATCATTTCACGTTTACCAACAGGGCAACGGTATAACTGCTGTTTAATGGGAGCACAGAACCAAAGTCTATGAAATGTTCTCTTATTATTGTATGTGACGGGACATCTTTAAACAGAGTTGGGTAGGAACGGATCAAGTTCTACACATCTTTACAGTGATGGTTAAGGCAGATAGGTGTGATTCAATAGCTGTCCGAATCGCGGAGATTGATTGCTTACCACTCTGCTCACCATCACTGTGTTCGGTCAAGCGGTCACAGGCCACGGATCCTACACAAGGCTTACAAGTTGAGGTCTTATTAGGGAAGGCAGACTCCGGGTTTTTTCTTCTAGTGCCCCATAACAGCTTCTCTGGAATGGTAGGATTTCAACATGTCAATAATGCAAAGAAGAGTTTTCCTTTTCCATTTGGGTGTCAAGATGGCATTATCAGTATCAGACACTTTACTTTCCACTACATACGGTCCAGAAAAACAAGCACTGAGATCAAGACTTGATGACTTGAGATGACTAAGACTCGGTACCAAAATTTAAACTGACGATTCACTACCTTTTTGAAAAATCGCTTCTTCATTTTACTCTGTGAAGAGTGCTGCACATGAACGATGATTCATGACCGAAATGCTCTCTGCACTGAGACACATAATTCAGCATGTTGGTTTTTGGAGAATGAGATGTGAACTTTCCCAGAAGTTCACAAAAAAAAGATGCGCAACACTGAAAATTTTCGCTGGTTCTCGGCTTTCCCTATAAGCGATTCCAAATCATCAAAGATGCAAGGCTTGAAAGATTTATCCATCTTCTTTGGATTGACCGATCACCACTGGTAACTGCAGTCTTAACCAATCCTACAACCTTCAGCTGTTTCGACAAAGGTTGCCTGCTGTTTTCGTGCAAGGGTTAGTGTTAGTGGAAGCAAGCACGACAGATGAATTAATGGACTTGTGAAGAACCCTCTTGTCCCCTCAGTGGAGTCAAATAGGGCTTTAAAAAAGCTGCAGCCACTCGGCAGCAGGAGGAGGAGGACGAGGAGGAGGAAGGGAAGCCTTACCTGCAAGGGCAGGGTGAGAAATACAACACAGACACATATGACCACTAGGACCGTAACAACCTATTAGGGTTACTGTAACAATATCCTCCAGTAACATGAGAGTTCAATGAGATCTCTAGTGCTGTCAAAAACTTAGCATAATAATATTTATTTCCACTGAAGGACTTTGCATGCTACAACAATCAGAATCAGATTCAGCTTTTTGGCCATGTATATGCATACAAGGAATTTGACTCCGGTTAACTGAGCTCTCACTGTGTTGATGATGATCACCACATCATAGGTGATCATTGATCACCTATGATGTGTTGATGTATTTGATGAATAGAGTCACTGCTTTATTTAATAATATGAAAACTACCATGAAGTTCAGCTGACAGTAAAAGAACAGAAGTTTGAAGAAAATCTCTATCTCTCTATCTCTCTATCTATCGCAATAATTTGCTCACTCTGAGAAAGTGCTGGAATAGATCTTGAGAAATAAACCTTTCTCTGTGCGTTAGCATGAAAACTCCATACTCAGCATTTGTTTGTATTGAGAAATCTTTCCTTCCTCATATCTGTTCATGTTAATATTCCAGTCATTATGAAACATCAGCCTAAACATGCTGATTCTCTGTGCAGAGGTCTAAGTATACCAAATCAAGTAGCTTTATTTCCCATAATTTCACAGAATTCTCTTCATGCTTTCCGGACATTGAAGGAGGCAGAAGTGGAAAAACAAACTGAGTTCATATACTTTTATTGTCCTCTTAAAGAAACTTAATGATTCCATCCAACAGTAATCAAACAGGTGAATATACAAAAAGAGTGCACCAAAAAAAAAAAGCAAAGAAGTGAATATACAAGTGATTTCACTGAAGTCAATTATCTCATGGCACATGCCTCCATAGACGGTGACCTCCTGAATTATTGGCATGCTTAAAAGAAAAATTAGCAAATTTTGATAAAAAAATATCTTTATTGTCTATATCTATGATTTTGAATTCAAATTATTCACAAAAATCTAACCTTTATCTCCAGTAACAAAATTTAAAAAACAACATACCATTCTTACCATAAAACTAATTTTATGAAAAACAAATTTTTCTCTGAAGTTAATGATACACCCTGAGTTTATTTAGTACATCCCCTGTTTGCCACAATAACAGCCCTGAGTCTCCTTCTCTAATTTATGATGAGGTTTGAGCACACAATGAGAAGATATGAGCCCATTCCTTCGTCTCAGAAACTCTCCAACTCCTTCAGATTCTGATGTCGATTCTTGTGGAATCACCTCTGCGGCATATCCCATGGGGATATTCTGTGGGGTTTATGTCAGGTGACCACTTAAGGTTTCCTGGCAGAGGCATTCAAATGTTAAATCTAAACGTTACATTAAATGTTCAATTCAAATCTAAATATTAAATATAAACACTATTTACAAAAAATGCAGACATACACTGCTGTCAGGGGGTTGTACCAAAATAAAAGCTTGGTGAAGAAAACCACTCCTATCCACTTCTATCTTTTGCAACAAGGTGGTTTCTGAGCTCGTTCCGGGTAAATGCTTTAATTGGAGCTAACCTTTAGCTTTGCCACCGCAGAAGAAAAAAGGCCCTGGCCCCTGAAATTGGGTGCTTAGATGCAACAGAAAGCTTGCTGGGTTAAAAGCAGTAAGCAGTGATATCAGAGACTGTGGGCCAAAAGTTTATGTCCGCTATGTTAGTCAGCGAACGTCACATCTGCCTGTTGATCATTTTCAACATCCTTGATTTGTTGTTGATGAAGAAAAATCTTGTCTTCTGATCATGTCTTCAGAATCTCAGATACAGATCTGTTATAACAGAGATGATCCCGCCATGCTCAATTTCCCTATCAGTTTTTGGACTGTTCGTCAAAGTAACACGTTTTTGAAAACAGCCTTCCTGTAAAAAGGGACCATGTTTACTGTAGATAGAAGTGGTTTTCATCATCCAGCTTTTATTACTTAAATTTTTTGTATATTTTCATGTTTTCTAAACATTTAGGTTCGACATTTAGATATAGATTAAAGATTGGGAGCTAAATGTGGCTACATGTTGCTCTTAAAATCTAAATGTGGCAAAATGTTGTTGTTAAAGATAAGCAAACGACGCACAACAAAAATATGTACCCGTGTTTGATGGACTCCATGAAACAACCAGACTTCACAGTTGGTATGAGATACTTTTCTCTATTGCTTCCTTTCTTGTTACGATCTGTACCCCAGTAAAAAGTAGAAACTGTATGTTGTAATAGCACAATGGCAAGTTTAGTATTGAAGTGATGAATATGTTGCACATATAACCCGCATGATAACTCTTTGAGCAGAAGCGGTATGTAATTTATTTCATTATAAAATAATAATTACAAAAAGATAAACCTGCTTATTAAGATATAATGACACCAAAGCATAATCCACATCTTGTTGTCAAATCTGACCTTTCTGACTAGTTTACTAAGCTAAAGGGAGGCTCTAGCTCCACCCTCACAGGAAATCTGAATATATCTGTGTAGGAAGTGTCTTTGCACAAGGAGGTACAGGTCATATGTTAGATTTTAGTCTATGATGTTGTAATTCACTCATTCCTCCAAATCTTTGACTCCTCTACAGGAAGAGGTAAGGTTCTATTTGTTCATCTTTTCCTCATATTAATCAAGTTCTTGATTTAGTTTGATTATCCATTGTTTGACCGCAATACTATTTAAAACTAGAAAGCCAACTTATTAAAACAATCAGCAACAGAAAAGTAGACATCTGAGCATGCAGCAACCACCTGCCTTATATTGTTAGGTCCTTTTTTTTGTTGACAAAACGTATTTTCTATGAGCTGTGTATTCTTACACCCTTCTATCAGAACCAGCAGTAACGTGGGCTAGCCCTTTGCCCAACCTGCTTTGGAACTTCTCATTGTATCACCAAAACTTCTCTTCATGTTAACCAATTTAGACCCAATGAGATGTGTAGTTTTGGAGACGCTCTGACCCAGTCGCCTGCGTTTGTCGCTCAGATCCTCAAGCTTGACCATTTTTCCTGCTCCGAAAAACATCAACTTCAGAACAACACGTTGATTCACTGCTAAATACATCCCAGCAGCCTTATCATAAGTTGTTATGTTATTGATGATTGGTGTATGCAAATATTTTGCTCCAAAGGAGAAAAGTACTATACTTTGTGTTGAGATAGTGACTTACTCACACACAGAACAGGAATATGAATGACCAATGGTTATAAAACTTCACTGAAATGTTTTTTCTTTTTTCTGGGAAAAGACTGCAGCCCATAACACAGATGCAACGATGGCTGTCGAATACCGCGCCTCTACAGTGACTAACATGGACAGCGACAACAGTAAAATTGGCTATGAGCAATTTTTTGGAGATGGCAGCAAGCTCCAGTTTTCAGGTAATAAAAACTTAATTTCAAATAGAGTTATGCAATATTAGAAAAAATATTTATCATAAATAAGTTCAATATCTCAATATCTCCCTTCTAATATTTTTTAGGCTCGCTGATTTGTTCTCACATCCCTCATCTGTATTAATTAAGTATGCCTCTATTCACGCTCAGTCCCTCCAGTAAGTTGCTCAATGTTGGGAATTGCTTTTTATGGTGAAGCTACAATGATCGGCCAACTTTGAAAACTTTGTTGATCTGGAGAAAACTGCCAGATCGTGCAGAATGCATGGGCATTGGTAGAATTTATTTTAATTGTTGTGACCTGGCTTTGATTTTCTTTCTGGAAGGGCTGCACATTATCATACAGTTTGAACCTCTCTTATATCTAATAGACAGACAAATATTTTGCATAATCTTTACTCAAATAGCTTGGAGACAGGGCTTAAACACACAGTTGGACATTCAACCCTAATTTTGATGAAAATTGCTGATAAACCAACTTTAGACCACCTGCCCAGCATCAAGGTAAACAGACTGAAAGAACTAAACCGACACTTTTGTCCCCAACAGCGAAGGGTATGTCCCCGAAAAGGCCCCAATCTACTGCATTGCATAAGCAATACCACTGATTTAACTCCTCAAATGAAATTATGACTCATTAATAATCTCAAACAGTCCATATTGATGCAACCTATCTATTTTTTATACCGTCAACAATATGCGCTAAGATAAGATCCAATAGTGATTCAACAACAAATATAAATACAGTCAACTCATTTTTTCTCAATTCAGTAATGAAACAAAATGCATTTCCTTGTGTCAATAAATTTTCAGCTAAATATATGTTTTGACTCAACTGGGCTTGTGGTAAGGAAGTTAAGAAAGAGAAACTGTTTCCACTGTTTTCCACAAAAAGCTCCTCCTAATGAGGAACTTATGAAGTCTAAAATTATACATATATACAAGATAAAGCTTGTTGTGTATATCCATATGAGCCACTTTGGACATAATAGGACGTAAAGTAACGGTCAAAAAGAATTTCCTTACCCAAGAAAAGCCCGCCAGTGAGTGAAATATGAACAATTACAGTAAATGATGACAGATATACAAGTAAGATCTCCTTGATCAGGTTAATATGCGGTAAATATGGAATATATCGGACCAACGGTTAGGAAGTTATGTTTGAAAAAGTGTTTTTTAGAAAACAATCCCCCTTTGTCAGTAAAAGGTCATCTATTAGATTAAAATGAAATATACAAGCTAGATCTCCTTCAGTCGATTCATACTCACCCAATTTAGACTAAATTGGGACCAACATTTGAGAAATGACAGCTCGAAAGTCTTTAGGGATAAATATCCCCCTACTGGCAGAAATATGCTACTGACTTTCCCATAATCAATCCAGTTCTTCCTTGTACTAAAGTTTATTTGTGTATATAAAGTTTGAAATGTAATGATTTTTCACGTCAACATGAATTTAAGTTGTTTCCGTTAAATACAATTCTATTATGTTATTACATATTTGAAAACCTGAGGAAAGTTCAGTTTTCAAAATAGATCATTGGATGACATTTCCAATCCCCTCCAATCCTCGTCACTGCCAAAGAAAAACTTAACCGCTTCAAAAAAGGATTAAAAAAATTCTTACAATTCCCAAAATATCAAAAGGCCCTTTTGAGTACATGACAAATGTGTGGTGAATAAATATTGTTTTGGGCTCAAGCTCCGAAAAAACCCCTCATCTAAGACAAACCCCAATGACAGAATGAAGTGAATTCCATCTTGTAAACATTGTTATGACCCCCTTTGCCAAGAAACAAAGACATTTACATTTATTTAAACATTTTCTAATCAGGCCTGATGGGCCGGCCAAAAAGAACAAATGAGGAGCGGACACACAACATGTCCAGACAGGTCCATCGGACTGGTACTTACCCTCCACCCTAACCAAGCATAACAACCTAAACCTGACAGAAAATACTGAAAATAGGACAACTGGTCCCTTCATGGAGAAGCAAAACAGTAGACCAGGCCCTGCCAAGGATGAGAGAGAGTGACAGAGACAGAAATCAGGCCCTCTAAACAACCCCCTGAATATTGTCGCCCTACGGGTCACAGCACAGCAACCAACACAGCATCACATTACTCGACAAATGTAGCTGGTTTGGAGTGGGGGCCCCTTGAGTTTAAGAGCAGACAGAGGTTTTTTCCTGCAGAGAGGAATCCAATGGTCAGATGTGAGCTATGGGGAGGGGCGGGCGTAGCAGCAGGTTAATTGAACAATTAGAATTTGATCAACTTGGAACCCAGCTTGGGCTTTCCCTGACAGGACCAGTTGGGCTTTGGCAGGTCACGCACACACCCTGTTGTGCATACATGATATGGCGGGGAGGGATGACACTTTTTGATCAGAGGGAAGACTGAGATGAGGCGATACAGTGCTGCTATCCGCGCCGCCCTTCCCCATCTTCCTCTCTGCATGAAGAAACCTCTCTGATCACAAACTAGAGAGACGTCCTTTCCGACCAGCTTCATTGACCAACATGTTGACATTATTATAAACATGATGTGCTGCATGAGCCATAGGAAACCCATCAACGATGTCGCCATTCAGATTTATTTTTTTTATATTGATGTGTGCGCCATGCGCCCACGGGCAACAGGCCGCCCTGGGAAACCGCCCATAGCTGAATCTGCCACTGACTCTAGGAATTGCCGTAACCCGAGGATGAGGAGAGAAGAGGAGGGCATTAGAGGTTGAGATATGTGTCATACGTAAACCTAAACAGCAAAGGGAAGGAACATGTAAGAACCATGGAAATGGAAAAAGGAACAACTGAAACAAAAACAATTGTACAAAAAAAAACGATGATCCCGGCATGCTCAGGTGCGAGTCTCATCCCAGAATCTTCCCACTCAGATCCAGTTGGACCAATATATGCTTACAATGTCAGGGCCAATCAACCAGGACACACTAACTTGTCCCTCCCTTTGCCCAAGTGTGTAACACACTTGGGCAAAGGGAATATTTTTATTTTGCTATCACTCATAAATACTCGGTTTATCTTTAATTCTATCTTCTGTTATATCTATGTTTATGATGGAGTTGGCATTTTCATAACGCTCACTCACAGGAGGTCTGATCTGCCCCGGGTTCAAGTAATGTCATTTTAAATTTAATGTGTGTATTTTATTATACTCTAACTATATAAACATATGTTGGTTTATATCCTTTTATTTACAGACATTAAAAAAAAGTGTTTATATCTAAAGTAACTATGAATCAGTCATTGCTTTGATGTTTTGTCAAGTATTTTGTATTTTCACTCCGCAGAAAGAGATGAAGCACAAGTTCCTTAAAACACTTCATCAGTTTAAGGTTTCTGCTTCTGTGGTTGTTGTCTTTCAGTTTATACATTGAGGAACAGTCCTTTCCGGGTTGCTTCCCTTTGCCTCGGCCTGTTGTGCGTGTTCCTATTGGCTGGGGTCATAGGTCAGAGTGTCCGCTGTGAGTCTACTTCTTCGTTTCTCCTGTCAAGTATTCAAACATTTTAGAAAGTTGTCAAGGTCAAATTCCCCTTTCACTTATATCTTATCTCTGGCAGACCAAATTGTTGAGCAGAAACTGCAGAGCAACCTCAGCGCCATAAGTAAAGAGAAAGAGAATCTCCAGCAGGACCTGAAGATGGTGCAAAAGCAGAAAAATGATCTTGATGCCGCACATAATCGGTTACAGCAAAATGTGGATTTCTATAACAAACGCTACAGTCAGGTACAGACCAATAACAATTTACTGACTGATGAAGTTATCAAACTCAAACTTAGCGGAACCCAGCTTCAGACCACCAACAATGTTTTGACCCAAGAGAGGGACCAGCTGAAGGCCAGCAATGATCAGTTTCAGACCAATACCAATACTTTGAATATCGCTAAAGACTTGGTACAAAAACAGTGTGATTCAGCAATCAAACTCAAAAAGGACTTGCAGGTCAGTTATGACACAGTGGTGAAAGACAGGGACAATCTCCAGAATAAATACAACAATGTAAGCAGAGCAAAGGAGCAGCTGCAGAAGGAGTACATCAGCAGGGTTATGGATATAGAGCATTTAGAGAACATGTATAACTTCTCTAATGATGAGAACGAAGAGTTGGCAAACAATCACCAAAACCTGACGGCAGCACAGATGCTACTGCAGGCCCGTTTCGACCTGCTGGTAAAGGCAACAGATGAGCTTCGGGCTTTTAACGACGCCTTGACTCAAGAAAAAAATGAGCTTGAAAACAGCTGCGACAATGCAACGGCTCAAGGAGAGCTGCTGAAGATGAAGTTTGACAACCTGACTGCTGAGAGGGACCTGCTGCAGGCAGAAGTTGATAGACTTATGGCAGGGGGTCAAGGTAAGCCGAACAAAAAAGTGCATGGAAAGCATTTTACAGATTGCAGAACATCCTCTGACATTCTTAACCCCCATCTGTTGAGAAATCTAACTGAAAACCACAAACAGCACTTTACAAATGTGCTCAATGCTTGTCAAAACAGATAATTGTATTATTATTCATCAACAAATATGCTACATGTTCAGACAGGAAATGCCCCACTGGCTGGAAGAAATTCCAACAGAGCTGCTACTATGTTTCTACTGGCAAGAAAAGCTGGATGGAAGGGAGACAAATCTGTAAAAACAAGGGTGCAGATCTGGCTATCATAAAAACACAGGACGAAATGGTTTGTACGTCTGGATGGTTTGTGTGTGTGTGAGAGAGAGAGAGAAAATTTGGACTTAATTAGACCAAAGGTTGAGAAATGATAACCCAAAAGCCTTTTGTGATAAAGCTCCTCCTAGTGTCAGAAATATAAATATATATTATATATAAACAGACCTTTCTAAACATTTAGATTTAACATTTAATATCAAGATAGACATTCAGCATTTAGCGTGATATTAAACTTTTACATTTAATATTCAGATTGCTATTTAATATTTATAATAAAATTTAACTATAGATCAGATTTAATGGATTTAATATTTAGATATAGCCGTTAAGATTTGTGTTTCATATTTAGATTCAACATTTAGTTTTTACATTTTACATTTAGATTCAACTTATATATTTAACATTTAGATTTGGTATATAGATTTAACATTGAGATCACATTTAACATTTAGAATTATGTTATAGATAATTAGAGTATACGTTTAAACAATTTTTAACATTTAGATACAAGATTAAGATTTAGCATTTCATATTCAAATTGAACATTGTATTCCGCACATTTTTTACAAGAAAAATAAATATGATAATTTTAATAGATATTGCTCTGACTGCTATAACACATGACAGACATTTTCAGACTACCTTTAAATATTGTTTGGAGCTAAATAAAGATAATTTTGCTTTAAATTTAAAAATGTACATATTTTTTTTACCAATCAACACTCCATAAGAAAGAATGAATTAAAGAAGTGTGTTGCACTGACAATGTCACACCTGCATCTACAGTCAACCATAAGTCTAAAACCCTTAGAAACGCAGGGGATTTCTGCATTTCAATGATTTAATCTGTTGATTTAGTTCCGCAGAATAAGAAAAAGGAAGCAGTGTTGTAGTTAAAATACATGACTATCAGAGACAAAAGAACAACAAATATTGGCAACCTCTGAAAATAATAGCACAATAAACTACTTACTGAGGAGTTACTTTTGGCAAAGGCAGATCAATCTTGTATGCATTCGGTTTTACTCTAAAAGTTCATATTTTAATCACTAGGGGAGCCTTTTCTAGTTTTTACAAAGAAACATTTTTTATTTTGTACATAACTTGCTAACTGTTGGTGCGGTTTAGTCCAAATTTGGGTCATATATCAACTTGGGGTTATTTAGCTTGTAAATATCAGATTTTACACTAGTAGTTCATATTTTACATTTTTATACTTTTTTTTTTTTTTATTAACAAAAAACAAAGTTTTTCAGAAAAAATGACCCATCTGCTCAATTTGAGCCCAAATTTGGTGCATATGAATCAACCCTTCGAGATCTATCTTGTATATATTATGCTCTATTCTAATAGTTTGTATTTTACCCACTAGGTGGACCTTTTTTTTTTTATTACTATAAATACTTTGGACATAGCTTAACTTATTTTGAGAAGTTCAATCGGGGAGATTGCTTTAATAACGCAGAGGATTGGGAACTTTTGAGGGATAAACCTTTGTTGTCGAGGACGACAAAATAGGTCTAGTTGACGTACAATATTGATCTTTGCATTTTCAGTGCAACAACAATTCATGTATAACATGCAAATTGTAACTTTATATTGAAGTAACCACTCTATCTTATGTCTCATCTCTCATAGAACTTCATCGACAGCTTGTTTTTGGGTGAAAAAGAGGTTTGGATTGGATTGACTGATGAAGGAGTCGAAGGGCAATGGAAGTGGGTAGATGGGACCAAAATGAACAAACCGTAAGAAACACTTTTATTTTAGAACTGCAACTTGTGTGTAATTTGACTTCAGTCACAGACGCATGTGTCAAACTCAAGGCAAACTCAATACAATTATATCCGGCCCGCGGGACAATATCTAATTTCTATAATAATTGTCCCACTGGTAAGCAACACAAACACCGCAGATACTATAAAATCCAGATTAGCCAGCGGGTCAGTCAAGACCATCAGCGCTTGTCCCAGTTCTGATATCAGCATTTGTCCAGTCACTTTAATAAACTATAGGATAGGATAATCCTTGGAGGAGATGCTACGGAGCCCGGGAGGGGATATGGATGAGAAAAAAAATGAAACCACTAAATAGACATATTAGTAGGTCGCTGTCCAACATGTGTCAGTGTCGTTGCGTTAAAAACAAGAAAACAAATTCAGTTGCTTACATTTAATGTGAAAAGCACCTGAAGGCTATTCATGCATCTCATCGATTTCACTATTTTCTGAAAAGCAGCTGCTCCTTGCTGCAGTAACAGATATGAGGAGCAGCAGTCTCCTTTTACTGTTTTAGTGTAGCAGAAGAAAGAAACGGCTAAACCAAACAAGGTCCCATATGTTTATATTTTAATTAAATACCGGACAGGCTTTTATTGACACCTGTGAATAAATGAATCTGTGAAACCCAGCTGATGGACAGGGGGAAACAAAAATGAGGTATGCTGAAATATTTAGAAAATTTTCACAATTTCTGTTTTTTCTATTCCCTTGGTTTGTCCAGAATTCCATAAAATGAGTTAATAAAATAAGAATAAATGGCCATTATACCTTAAGATTAAATATGACAAATTTGAGTCTTGTTCAGCCCCTCAATCTGATCTCTATCTTTAATTTCGGCCCCCTCTGTGACCTAGTACAAATCAGTGTTTTTTTTCATTTTTATTGTTTTTCCCCATTCTGCAGGTTTTGGGGTAAGGACCAGCCCAACAGCCATGTTGGCAGGAACCAGGATTGTGTAGAGTTCTGGCACCATAGAACAGGAGTTGCTGACTGGAATGATGAAAATTGTAATGTGGAGCAAAACTGGATCTGTGAAATGTAGTTTTTCTGTACAGAGAAGCCTAAAGCTATGTGGTACCGGTGCTCAAGTTATATCAGTGTAGTTCAAACAGGTCACAGGTCTGCTGTCAGTAAATAAGAAATAATGATTACTAATTACTAACGACTGTATTCTTAACAGCTATAGACTAAAATGAATGGTTGGGATTTTGATTTCAAATACGAACACGAAGGCTATTCTCAGATCTCAGATCTTAGTCCCCTTCCCTATCCATATCCTGCCTTCTCCCTAGAATCTGTCTTCTTCCACAAGGGTCCCACATTCACACTGAGGACCCCTCTATATATCAGCCCCTTTGAACAGAAGAGAGAGCTTTGAAGAAACCAGTTTGCGAAACAAGCCAGCAATATGCTTATCTTATTTTTTTTGTCACAAGAGATCCTTTATTTGAAAAATCCTTCATTGCAGCTCTAGTGGGTCCTTCGACCGATTAGTTCTGGCGATGTGACAAGAGGCAGATAACCTCTGTAAGATAGATTTGCTCTACAGCTCGACAAGGAGCGGCACAGCTCTGAGGCTCTGTTTGCACCTCAGGCTGTATTTATACATTTATTTTTTTTTATCACTGAAGAATGTCCAGTATAAAACCATATGAGTGGGGCAGGCACATAGAAGCATACCACATCCCTCCTATCAGCTAGTTTTCGTGGACTCCTGTCTTTGTATTGGCTAATGGAAAAATCTTATCCCAACTTCGGAACCTGGGATATGGTCTCGTCCCGATTTTGGAGAAAGCTGAAGTACTCCAAATAAATTGGATACTTTTACGTGTCCACCTCCTAACCCAATTTCTGACAGGTCTGGATTGCAGGGCATGGGCTCCTTGACACGACACATACACACAATGGCAGAAAAGACCGGTCCATCATACTATACTGTGACAGATCATATACACATAACGTTCTCCCTGTATTTCTGTGAACCCAAACTTGATTAGCAACTAAGTGATACTCTGATTTTCATTGGAGTTGGAGCTTTTATCATTGTTTCCTCTGCTCTTATGAATGTTTCAGCTGGGTCACTAAGCTGGTAAAAGTGTATCGTCTGCAGGGTAAAAGTTTTGTGTATAACTGGATATGTATATAATGTTGTTTACCACCAGTCAATCTGTGATTTGAAAAAAAAAAAAAATGGCTTATTGCATTTATTTCTTGCTTTTGTTAGAATCTCATTAATAGATTTTGTATATTGATTCATTGAGCTTAATTTACTGAATAAAAAGACTGACTGACTGTTACCCCAGTGCTGACAATTCGTGAAATTGTGGAAATTAATCAATAAACATTATTCTGTATTCGATAAAGTGAATATATAAATATGGGTAGTACTGCTGTACACAAGCAAGGCTAAAAACGAAGATATAACTTTGTACGAATCAAGACTCCATGTGGCTGAATAGTTTAAAATAACAAGAAAGAACTTTCTTCTGAAACTGTTCATGTTTAGGGAGTCATTTTCACGTATTTGTACATAGTCTTCACACAGATCACACTCAGATTTCACCCTGATGAAATGACTAAACATATAATTCACCCATAATAATAATAATTCTCCTGTGCACAACTATCGTTTTTCAACAAATACATCAAATTTACTTATATCTTAAAAAGTATTTTAAAACTGCAGTGATTTAATCCACAGCAGTGTCTTCACTGCTGGGGAAAACTTGAACTTTCAACCCGTACAAAAACTATTAAACTACACTGATCGATAATCGATAATAGAAAAGCCTTAAAAAATATTAGATATGCATTTTTTATATTTTATTTCTCACTATGACAAGTGTGGCTCAATCTACACAAAGAAATGAAGCTGTGGATTTCTGCATGTCTTTACTTTTCTTTTATTGAGGATCAGTTAGGAGAAAAACGTCAAGGTCACAGAGTCACTTACCTCCATGCACCAACCGCAGTTTAACTACGTTTGATTGAAAATCCAATTCCAATTGACGGGGTGTGGTTCTTGAGTGCACTTCTATTCAAATGTGATCACATCACACATACATAGTACAAATAAAGGAGAGAGTGGAGTGTAAAATGCTCAATGTTTATACCCTTAATTTTTCTTTTTAGGTTGGAACTTACTCAACATTTTAAAAGATTAAGAATATATTTTAATATAATAAAAATAATATTTTTCATTGATTGAATTATTTATTTATTTATCTGTGTTTTCCATGCTTTACCAGACGCTTATAAAAAACATTGAATAGTAAATGGACTGTACTTATATAGCGCTTTTCTAGTTTGTTCGACCACGCGAAGCAGTGTTGCTCAAGGACACTTTGACATGCGGACTGCCAGGGTTCCCACCACCAACCTTCAAATAAGTGGATGACCATTCTAGCAACTGAACCACCACCAACCTTCAAATAAGTGGATGACCATTCTAGCAACTGAGCCACCATCGCCCCAGCATTGAAAGATATACATGTTTCACAAGTGGTGGAAAATGACAGGGAGGAGGCAATATGACGGAATAAATGATTGTTATTCACGTTAAAGGGAGAAAATTCTCTGGCTTTATGAAACATTTTGGTATCTGAAACCTCAAGTGACATTCTGAACCTTAACATCTTTAATCTATTCACCAAGAAAAAAACAAAAAACTATGGACTTTTTTTTTCTTTTCTTGCAAATCTATTTTTCTAAATATCGGTCTGGAGCCTTTGTGATTCACTTATAAAACACACTGATGTCCATGACTTGTGCCAAATACATATGAATATTCAATATTTTATGTTTTTATGTACTTATTTTAATGTAAGCATGCTGCTTTATTGCTCCATGTATGCTCTGTGTGCTGCAGCCTGTTTGACCAGGAAGCTCTAGGAGAGGAGATTTCTAATCTCAATGAGACTTTTTTCCTGCGTAGATAAAGATTGAGTGCATTAAAGTGGTATTAGCCTGTGTGCCTTGCATGGCAAATCGCTGGTGCTGGTGTTTGATTGTGAATTAAGAAATTAATGAGGGTGAACCATCAAGGGCTTTGGATAGATGAGCTCCATAAATCCGGTCCATTTGCAATATTTGCACCATGTAGTCTCCAAAAAAATAAGCAAACTTAAATGAATCAGTGCTTTTTTCATATCTCCTTCATCATTTACACCACAATCCCATTTATTTTGTGTATGCAAATCACAAACGAAAGCCTTTTTTTTTTATGTTGCGAAAAGTCTTTTTCCAGATTTGTGACAGTATGGACACAGATTGTGAGCCTGAGTTCTGTGAGGAGGTTACAGTATAATCTTTGATTTATTCACACAAAAGCCCTCCCTCTATTTGTTTATCCTAAATTTATACCGCTGCACCCACTCAAAACAACGTGGGCGTGTTATTGGTTTGGTGAACATGGTGTATGGGATCAACTTCAAGAACGCCTCCTCAAAGATAGAATGAAAGATCTCTGCTTTAATATACTTGCATACTACAGTAAACAACCTCTGGTCAACGATTCAAACCGATGAGTCAGTTTGTTACTATTTGACATATATAAAGGTACTGTGTATTTAGTTGGCATTCAAAAACACAATATTGTGACCTTGATACTCTCTTCTGTCATCTGTCACTTTGCTTTATGTGTATTCAGAGTGTGTTTAGCCTACATTTCTGTAGGAGTTCACTAACAGGGTAGTCCTTTGGGTGTTTTACTATCATACTTAAAAGTGGGACCTCAAAATCAACTATCAACTTTCTCTATTTTCTCAGGCTGACAGAGACTCTCAGCATACTCTGTGTTTTAATCTGGTCACCAGACAGTTTAGAGAGGCATCCTTGTATTTGCCGTTAGACAGAACACAGTGGTTATGAACTTTTTTTACGTATATGATTTTACAGTTTATAACATGTCATGCACGAATAGCATGAGTAAGGTAGAGGCAAAATGTTGTTTCTTTGTTTTTTGCCAAACAACAAACACATACCCTATTTTATGTTCATGTACCATAACTGTGCCAGTAGGATTTGGTTGGATCAGTCGCAGGAGGGAGATAGTGCGTGTGGTTCATGCAACGGTGTCAGCGAGAGAGAGTCTTAATAACACAAGTATCATGTGATGAGCAAATTTGCTCTCCTTCCCTTATTTGCAGTAGAATCCTGAGCCTGTTGAGACCATTAGGGACAGATGGAGACACTGGACAGGCAAGGTAGTGATCTGAAAAGCTCAGACATTGAGCGTTAGTGTGTATTTTGTGTCTGATAAGTAATAAACACTATTAGCTGTGATTCCCCTGCCTGATTACTGAGTAGAACCCACAGTGGTAGCTATAATTTGGGTTACATTGATCCTCTAATCCGTCTCTGATTATGTTCTTGATATTCATGGACAGGATCTCAAGACACAGTCGAGGTGAGGAGTGTGTCCAGTTTTGGGAGCTTAGAATTGCATCTCTGCTGTTGTGAAGCGCAAGCCTGGTAAGAGAGTCGGCACCTCCAAATCTGAGGCCGAGGTTCTCTGTCTTGTTCTCGAGTTATGGGAAAATAGACCATGAGATGAACAGGCGGTCCGGTGCAGCATCAGCTGTGATGTGGGAGTAGGTCCGTTGTGGTGAAGAAAGGGCCGTGTCAAAAAGGCGAAGCTCTCAATGTACTGGTGCATATGTTCCAACCCTCACCTATGGTCATGAGCTCTGGGTAGTGCTGGAAAGAATGTGGTCAAGGATGCAAGAGGTTGGAATGAGCTTCCTCCATAGGTGGTCTGGTGAAACTCTTAGACATCCGGCGGGAGCTTGGAGTAGAGTCGCTGCTCCTTCGCATCACAAGGAGACATTGAGGAGGTTTGGGGATCTGATAAGGACGCCTCCAGGACGCCTCCCTTTGGAGGTTTTTCAGGCACGTCCAGCTGGGAGGAGACTCTGGGATTGACCTACAACTCATTTGTGAATCTATATATCTCATCTGGCCTGGGAATGCCTGCTTCTTCTACTTCTTTTTCCGCTTCCTCTTCCTCTTCCTCTTCTTCTTCTTCGTCCTTTAAGCTTGCTACCAATAAGACCTGACCCCACATAAGTGGAGGAAAATTGATAGATGGATGGATGTACGGATATTCTTATGGTTATGAGGTATGAGACATCTATAAAACTTTAAATAATTCATTTGTATTTGAATTTTTGTCAATATATTCTGAATTCTTTAATTCTGTGTGTATGTTTGGCAAGACTGAACAAGCAGGCTAACCTGACTGGCGTACTTAGAAGATAAGATGCCTGTTTTATCTTGGAGCAAGAAAATGCAATGGCAGGGTTTTATTGCTGTATAAATAAACAGTATGTATCTGAAACAAAACATCTGGCAGGCATGCAGTCTCACTCACAGCAGTCTTCAGAAGTTAGAAGACAATGTAATTCTTTGGGCTTTCTTTTCCTGTTTTTGGTATGTGTTAAAATTTCAATCTAAGAAACTTTTACTTTTTTGCAGAAACTGCAATCCCTAGATTCTTAATCCATATTTCACTTTGCCCAAAATTGAAAGCACCCTTTCCTACTAACAAAAGCCGACAAAAGCTTTATTAACTATCATTTCATCTTATCTTGTTTACTTTCACTGACATTAAGCAGACGATCATGTGATATTACTTGAATAAGGCAACAAGAAAAGTTAATCAGTTCCCATACCTCTCTGTATTTCTGCTGTGGAATTTGGACTTCAACTTGAACACACACACACTTACTCATAAACACACACACACACACGCACACACAGACACACACACACACACAGATGGAGGGAGAGGGATCATTGAGACTGTAAGTGATATTATGCAATCAAGAACCTTCCCTTCTTCTACCTCTTGTCTTATTCTCCGCCCCTTCAGTTTAACATGTCCAAGTGGATCCGAGCTCTTGGAGCACTGATTCATTGGGAGACTCAGGTAGGCTATTTGTATATTTTCCAAATCAACCAATATTTTTCTGTCCTTGCCATAGCAAATTTTAGAATGGAAATGGATTTCCCAATGTCCATTTCCATTATCAGCATTGTTTTGTCTCTCCAGCAGCATGGACAGACGAAGCCCCAGGAACTGAGTAAAGTCAAGTCAATTTTATTTATATAGTGAAACATTACAGCAGTAAAAGTAAATTTCCTGCCAGAGATCGGGTTTATGCTACATGTTCCCGAATTTACAGCGCTTTAATAATCACCCATGTGCCAGCGCCTGGCGACACTGCTAGGTTAATAAACAGAATCTTTATGAACATTCGTTTTGAAGCTGAACTGTACACTGTAAAAAGTACATTTTCCTTTTTGAAAAAAAAGCCAGGAAATTGTTTTTCGGTGCAGCGTTTATTTTAAGTTCCTATAGCTAAACACATTTCAATTAATACAATTGAAATTTTGGGGTGAGAAGACAGGTGAAATAGAGACACAAATATACACAGCTATAATATAAACAACAATATTATACCGTGGTTGGCCTGCTCTCACTCGACTAGTTGAGGTGAAGAAATTGGATGGATGGACATAAACAATAATAATAGTAACTTGATTTTTAATAGAGTGAATTATAGATATAACAACATTATCTAATTATTATTATTGTTTTAATTCCGGTTCTGACGTGTATATTGTGGGCCTCTACAGCAGTGGACAGGGGTCAACATGATCATTCTGACCAGTCTGTGGCTTCACTGGCCCAAACCCACGGTGTACTGTGTGTTCTGACCCAGTTCTACCCTTTTGTACTATTCTATAGGTTGATGACAACTTGGGTGTCTCTAATCAACTATAGCATAAAAAAAAAAAAGTACTGTGTGACCCAAAAAACCACTGAGTGTGTAAGAACTGACAATCTTTACCGATGAAAAAGTCCGGGCAAAGTCCAGATCCAAAACAGTTTTGCAGGTAACTAGGATGATGCTGGTGAGGATGATGAAACATCACAAACTGGCCAATCAGGGAAGGTGAAAGTATATTAAATACACCTGGAGGAGGGTTTAAACAGGACACGGCTGATGACAATCAGGAAAAGCACACAGGAGGAGCCTGTCGGAAAACAAGTGAAGGAATTAGTGACAGAACCAGGAAATCAAGATGATTTAAAAAAAAACATATACTCAGAATGACCCAGCCGACACAATTACAATGTGGTCTGCCTCAAACTTACTCTGGTCATTACGCATGTCGGTTTTTCCTGCTTCCACCACGTAAAAAATTTAGGACAAAATGTGAACTTGCTGCCTGATTTATTCCACCAACTGACAGCTGCCACTTTAATGGGATCAACAATGCTCTCCTATGTAAGCTGTCCTGATAATGTTATGCCTGATTGGTATTCCAGATTCCTAATAAAAAACTGTTTAATAATGTTTTTTTCAATATCAACATTTCTATTGTAGAAATTATAAATAACTATTTTTTGTGTAATAGTTTATGTGCTTTAAAAAAAACAACCAAAAAAAACCTACTTAATTGTAAATTGCTTGTTTCATGTGTTTTTGAGCCAGGTGAACATACAACTACCATATGAACAATGGAACGTGGTTCTAAATGTGTAATAAAGAGTGGTGGCTGATATTAATCACGGTGTGGCTCTAACTGACCTGCTAATACTTCGGCGGGTTGATACTTGTGACGCAGCGCTAGTAGGAACCAAATGTGGATGAAGGTGTAAGCTTAAAGGAAAAGAGAACATAAAACTTTTTTCATAGTAATTGAAAATCAAAATTTATGTATCTAGTTCATCTTTTCTGCCGTCGTACAGTAATAGACTTAATCATCTGAAAATCAATGGCGATGACCTAAGTTATCACAATTTAACCAGTCAGAAATTGAGACAGACAAATCTAACACAAAACATTGTCAGATAAAAATAATAATTGACCTGTTTCTATAGTTTTCAGCACAAATTTGCAAAGCCCCACATCTTACTGACTCGAAGTTTTCGGGATGTCCGCTGGCTCGAAGGACACACGGTAAGAAAATGTTCCAGTGCATTTCAGATGACATCTCATTTCAATAGCTACCTAATTATCAATTAATAAAGTTAATGACCAATGAGTGAAAACTCCAGATATACATTAGGACTGTTAGTCAAGATAAAACTGATGTTGTTACCTCAGTCATGAATAAAGTTTGATTAAGAACAGAAGAACTCATCTGTAATATGTGGATATGGGTTAATATGTACTGTAGTTCCAAAAGGAAGTTAAAAAAGTTAACAAATGCACAATACCAACATTTTATTTCTATAACATTCTTTAACTGTGTCAAATTAATTTCAGATGGAAGACACCAAAGTCCCCGTCCAGTGGCTGCTTGAGTGTAAAGTCTAATCAGTCCATTGAACCGCCGTTGCTATTCAAGGGCAAACAGTAAGATCACAGAAATTCATCTTAAATTAATCTTTGAGTTTCAATATACCGGTAAGCTAAGTTGCTTAAAATTCAATTCCACAATTTTACAGAAGTAGTTACATTTCCTTGCATATCTCGCTTGTTTAATCTACTAAAAATCAAGTTGTGAAAACTAGACCAACAGGCTAGTTTTTTTATGCTAAGCTAAGCTAACCATCTCTTGTTTGTACCATAACATCTTTCATATAGACATAAGCATGGTATTAATTTGCTCACCTGCCAGTCAGTGATATCAGCACATTATCTGTCATTTTAATCATGAGGGCTTTAGCTGCACTCTAATTTTCACTCTCAATACAATCAATTTACGTAGTAGCATAATGTTCTGTCAGTGCAAAACATTTTAGAAATAATGTGAGATCTGATGGTTGCATTATTAATTTTCTTTTTTTTAATTTGCATAAACCAAAACCTTTTGGTGTGGTTCTACCTTTTATTCACATAAC
This sequence comes from Lophius piscatorius, assembly GCA_009660295.1. NCBI lineage: Eukaryota > Metazoa > Chordata > Actinopteri > Lophiiformes > Lophiidae > Lophius > Lophius piscatorius. Next base: position 122,444 of record VRLP01000770.1, on the reverse strand, counting down.
ATCAGTTTTCTGGGGGTTTGAAAATGTAGAGTTTAGAAAAAGGGGTTAATAGTTTTGAAAATTACACAGTTCCCGTTGCCATGTAAACTGACAAAACGCAATTTCTGTGATAGCTGTCTCAATGTAGCACAGCATCAAGCACGTCTATTAGGCTTTAAGCCTGATTGCCACTAGCAGTTAGAACAGCAAGCGAAACAATTGCTGGCTGTTTTGTTTGTACACTATTGTGTGCTTCTGCACCTTTTTGGTGTTTATTTGAAAAGTTACAGCGCCAACTACTGGCCTGGCATGTAAAACTGCAGCTTTCCAGTATTGTCAGTATGAATGTGAAAATTTTTTAAAATGCAAAGGAAGAACTTTTTCTCTTTCAAGCAAAACCGTTGTCATGTAACACAGGCTTGAATTGGCAATGCAAATGTAATTTGACCTTAAAGTGAGGCTTTGGTAAAAAAAAAAAAAAAAAAAAAGAGAAATTAAAAAGGACAGCAGTTTTAAAAACTCGCTGGACAAAACACATTTTATGATGAAATTAAATGACACTCAACTTTAGAGGAACTATTTGGTGTCAATATCATTTTGTAATAATCAACTTTTGATTATTTCCTCCTCTGTTAAATTAAATGTTTTATTTTGTTTGTCCAGTGAAAAGAAAAAAGGGTCCATATACACTCCATCACCGTCTGAGAGGTCGTCCAAAGATATACCACTCCATTTCAGGAAAAATCAGTAAGACACATTCATTTGCCTTAAATACATCCTAACGAACATTTAAACAAAAAAAAAAAAGTGTTATTTGAATGTGTTTTAAGCCCAAAATGTATTTGTTATGTATATGGTCAGAATCCTCTGGTTATGTGTCAGATGTTTCAAATGGTCTAGATAACTATAAAAGCAAACAATAAGACTAAAATATTACTATTTGTATTATTTTATTTTATTTTTTTATTTTTACGTACATGCTTCTGCAAAGTCAAATCATCCAGCATCCGTTCACTGCAACAGACATCAGACAGATATACCTCAAGTCTATTTTTTGTTGCTAAGTCAGCTGTGTGTTTTCACTCTATGTTCACTATTCTACCAGAAACAGCATTAATATTTTTAGCAATTCAGCGGAAAAAGTGAAAAACTTTGGCTTAATTGGGCTGAGCCTAATCTCATAGAAACTGATGAGTGAGCAAGTAATGTTTAAAGGGTTTCGCTAAATTCAGCAATGGTTGTGACTTCATCAATCCGGCAGTCTGTCAGGGATAAAGCTTTGTGTTTTTAAGGTTGGTACACTTATTAATCCAGCCAAAATAAAAGCCCCACTCTTAAATGTTGATTTTTTTTCGTAGCCCAATATGAAAATCTTTAAGAAATGAAACATCAGCAAATATATGGTTGCAAAGCTATGATGAGGGAATTGCTGTTCTCTCTGAGGAAACCTCACCGGGTCATTTTTTCAGTGGGGAGAGACCGGATGCCGACTATTCTACCTATGAAACAGACTCGTCTTCAAAGGAGTTCCCTCTTCATTTCGACAAGAAAATGTAGGACAAACGTAATTTCTTTTTATTCCAGAAGATTAATTTTGAAAGTCTTTATAAACACCATCAATCAATCAATCTTTATTCATGTAGCGCCAATTCACAACAACAGTTGTCTCAGGGTTCTTTCCAGAAAGAGCAGGTCTAGACCAGACTCTTTATATAATTATCTACAGAGACCCAACAAATTCCTCCTTGTGCAAGCACTTGGAGACAATGGCGAGAAAAAATGCCTTTTAACGGGCAGAAACCTCGAGCAGATCCAAGACTCAGGGTGGACGGCCTACTGCTATGACCGGTTGGGTTTGAAAAGAAAGAAAGAAGGAGAGAGGGGGGGGGGAGGAGGGAGAGGGAGATGCAGATGCAGACCAGGATAACTATAGAGATAACTGTCCAGTTCTGAAATTAAAACGTTCTTTACAATAACCTCTAAAGTATTTGATCTGATATTATATGATCTATCTGAACTATGAGTAAATAGTCTTTGCTTCATTACTTTTATTGATTGCTGTTTTTTCTTCTGCGTCTGTCAGAAGAGTACCTTATGGGATGCCCCAGTCTTGGGGTGGACATGTGGCGAGTCCTGTTGAGCCACACAGGTATCTTAAAAACATACAAACATGTTTGACACCATGCCGAAAAAGTAACTAGACAATGTGATTACTCAGTTACCTGTAGTGTGATAGTGTGTTATGCTTTTCAGGTTGAAAGTACAATGCCCTCCAGCAGCTGTGTATCCAATACATGACGTTCATCGCAGACTCTCTGATGGTGTCCTCCACAGAAGGTGACCCTGACTGATCACATCACCGTCCAGTTCAGACGGTTTTTAGACCTCTTTCAAAAATGCTAAATCGTCGGTGAAACGTTTCAGTGCTGAGCAATTTGTTTTCACACACAAACTCTGTCACACACTTTCTTGTGTCTTTGTTCAATAGCATCTTGTTGAAGAAATAACAATCACATATCTATCCATATCTATCTATATATATATATAAATATAATACAGGTACGTAAAAAAAATCCCAAATCAAATAAATATATATGATTAAAATAAGCGGTTTTGATGATTATTTGAAAGACAAGTGCTGTGTTAGTTCAGTTAAATATTTGTCACTTGAATATCTTTCCTTATCATTTTCAGGATGAGGAGTAAACCAATGCAGGTGTAAAAAAAAAAAATGTACCTGGAAATTCACAGGACGCCATATATATATTAATTTCAAATAAAACAGGAAATAAGATGCCAGACAATATTTACTATAAAGATGAGTGAATGACATGTTGTTATGACTTTCAAAAAAAATATAGAGAGCACAAAGTGCAGATCCTTGGGATGGATGTAAAATATAAGATAAGATAAAATAAGATATACTTTATTGTCCCTGAAGGGAAATGTTTTTGGACACCGTCCAACTACAATTTCAAAGAAAGTTCAACAAGTACTTAATTAGATATTGCACAGTTCAGGGATTTATTGCACGGGTAATAGAGTATGGCAGAATAGTATCAGTGTCTTTCTAACCCATCCTCCTACCCTCCCAGAGAAAATCTAAACATCTTCAGCTCTGCTACTTGTCTTTTGGTCAGAGCCGCCGTCTCCAAGCCACACAGAAGGGCTGGTCTCACTGCCGTCTTGTAAACCTTTCCCTCCACTCTTGCTGCTACTCTTTTGTCACAGATAACTCCTGAGACTCTTCTCCACTCGCTCCATACTGTTTTCATTCCCTTTGCCACCTCTTCATCACAGTCTGAAAATTTTGCCCATGGTGGTTAAACTCCTGCACCTTCTTCACTTCTACTCCTAGCATCCTCACTGCTCCACCTGCCACCAACATCATCGTCCACAGAGACCCCTATCTGACCTCATCCATCAGCCAGTCCATCACCATAGCAAACAAGAAGGGGCTCAGAGTCGATTCTTGCTGCAGTCCCACATCCACCTTAAACCCATCCATCCCCCCTACTGCACACCCCTCTGCTGTTTGTGACCAATTTGTGGCTGGGGTAGATGAATTTAAAATACGATGCTACTATATAGTATTAGGCAGCATGGTGGTGTAGTTGATAGAAGGGCTGTCTCTCCAGATTCAGATCCACCGGGGGACCTGGGTCCTTTATTTTGTGGCGTTTGCATGTTCTCCCTTAGTTTGTGGAGGTTCTCTCAGGGTTCGTCCAACAGACTGAAATCAATAAATAAATGTAAACTGGCAATTCTCTAAATTGTGAGTGTGAATGGGTGTGAATGGTTTCTATGGGTCAGCCCTGTGGTGAACAAGTGAGTTGTCGTACCCTGTTTCTCGCCCAATGTAAGCTGGGATAGGCTCCAGCCCCTGCTCAGGATGAGGGTTTGCAGAAAATAAATGAATGGAAATTGTATAATATTTGTCAATTTTTATTTTATTTCTTTTACTGTTCTGCCTTTCAGTCTCAGTCGAGAGAATCGAGAGAAAACAGAATCCACGTTCTCTTCTGACACCTCTGATTATCCATCGACCCAGACCTCTGGATCAAGTGGGTCCAGACACCACGTTGGGACAGATTTGCGTGATTACATGTGAGACACTTCTGATTTTCTACATAATTATACAATTAAGAATTTGTATTATACTTCCATAAAGACTCAGCACAATCAAATAATCAAAGGCAGGGACACACTTGAGTTAACTGAGCTGTCATTCATGCTAACCCAGTAAAGTCAGCCACATCATGCGCCAAACTGCGCTATAGCCAAAGCAACATGTCAGTAAGCTATTATATGATATGTGGAGATTTAGAGACATTTTAATGATATTAGATGTGATCTGTCGGATAGGTTTGAGACAGAAAAACGTGTTGAAACACCTCCTTTGTAGAAGCTATAAGGACTAAGGTTCAAAACCGGCTCACACCAGACCTGCTTATTTATATGCCGTGAAAAGTATTTTTAAGGCCATATTGGTTTCTTGTGTTTTTGTGTGTATTTAATGCTAAATGGATATAATAGTAGCTGCACTTTATTATACTCTATTTGTTAACAGAGAGGAGGAGGTGACCTGTGAGATCTGCTCTCAGGCCTCAGCTGTGAAGACGTGTCTGACATGTAACACTTCCTACTGTGAGGCCGATGTTCGGCAGCACTACATCGTCAAGTCCCTGAGGAGACATGTACTCACAGATGCCTGTGAGGAACTGGAGGGGAAACGCTGTTTGCACTACAACAAGTGTCTAGATTTCTTCTGCAGGACTGATCAGATGCGGATCTGCAGCATTTGTGCTCAGGGTTGTCACATGTTATGTGACATCATCTCACTGAGGCCATGTAATTCTGCAAGTCAGGTGAATAACAACAAATGTCTGTGGAAAATATCTTTCAAAAGTCACTTGTTGCATTTTGATAATATGATATTATTCTACCACAGAGATCTGGTGATGATGGAGACCACAATCCTGGACTACCTCACAAAGGTAAACACGTACAGTTAATACAGACCCTCCCCTAATTTCAAGCATGGAGATAGATTTTGTATTTATTAGTACTTCAGTGAGAGTTTAGAAGAACAAGAAGAAATCCTTTATTTATCACATACAACCATATACAGTACAACACAGTGAAAATATTTCTCTGCATTTGACCCATCCCTGAGGGAGCAGTGGGCAGCCCCTTTGAACCGCCAGGGGAACTAGGGTTTCAAGATCTTGCTACCCTACGACATGTAGACCCTGGTGGGACTCGGACCGGCTATCTTCCTATCTTCCGATTTGAGACGGCCGCGGTCAGCCTATCCATCAACCCAACAAATAAGAAGGCGATCAGGGCCGATCTTTGATGCAGTTCCACCTCCACTTTAAACCCATCCGGGACTCCTACTGCAAAACTCACTGCTGTCATGGTGCTCTCTTACATATCTTGCACAACTCTAACATTCTTCTCCGTCACTCCAGAATTCCTTATGCAGTATCACAATTCCTCTCGCGGCACTCTGTCGTACGCTTTCTCTAAATCCACAAAGACACAATGCAACTTCTTCAGACATTCTCTGTACTTCTCCATCAGCACTCCCAGAGCAAACACTGCATCTGTTGTACTCTATCTTCACATGAATCCATACTGCTGCTCACAAATTGTCCCCACTTTTCTTAACCTAGCTTCCACTACTCTTTCCCAGAACTTCAGCGTGTGGCTGATCAGCTTTCATTCCCCTGTAGTTGCTACAGCGCTGAACATCACCCTTGTTCTTGAAAATTGGAACCAGTAAACTTTTCCTCCATTCTTCAGGCCTCCTCTCATTCTCCAAGATAGTGTTGAAAAATGTTGTTAAATAATCCACTCCCTTCTCCTCAGGCCATTTCAATACCTCCACCGGTGTGTCATCAGGACCAACAGCCTTTCCATTCTTCATTCTCTTCAAAATTAATGATCCTTCGGACTACTTAATTTGCAGGTCTCGCACCTTCAACCCTCCTTTCTCTCAAATTTTCTTCATTCATCAGTTCTCCAAACTATTCTTTTCATCTTGCCCTCTCACTCTCTTCACTTGTAAGCACATTTCAATCTTTATCCTTAATCACCCTTACCTGCTGCACAGCCCTCCCATATCGATCTCTCTGCCTCGCCAATGGGTAAAAGTCCTATTATCCTTCCTTAGTGTCCAATCTCTCATACAACTAAACATAGGCCAGTCGTTGAGCCTTTACCTCCTCACTCGTTACCCTAATGTTGCATGTGTTTGCACACCTGCCTACTTTCTTCATCCCTCTACTACTACTCCACACATCAAGACTCCTTATATTATTTCTTCTGCCCAGATGAGACACCAAGCACCTTTCACCTGTCTCCCTTACCACATTTACTGTAGTTGCTCAGTCATCTGGCAGTTCTTTCACTACCACCCAGAAACTGTCTCAATTCCTCCCTGTAATTCTCACAGCAACCTTCCTTCCTCAAATTCTACCATTTGATCTTCTGCTCTACCTTTGCTCTTTTCCTCCTCTGTACCACCAGAATCATCCTACATACTACCATTCCAGGCTGTCTTCTGTATATGATGTGGTCCTGACACAACCCTCCCCATTTATCAGGCCTTGGACTGGCACTAAAAGTACACTGACTTGTCACCCCATAGTTGCTGGGTTATATGTTATTAAAATGGTAATTTACCTCAATTCTTTTGTACATGGGGACTATATTATGTTTTACAGTAAAATTCTTGCAACTGACGCTGCGAGTATGTTACCGTAAATAAACTTCTTACACTGTAAATGATCTTTGAAATGTTGCATAATAACACAATAGAGTCTATATCTGATCTTTTTATTACAGACACAAGCTAGAAAGCATTTTCCCTGAACACAACCAGCAGAGATATGAGCAGTAAAATGATTTATGTGATGCTGTGCTGTATGGTTTATTGATATCTCTGTACAGCTCCATGCTGGTTTTTTCAAAGCAAAGCTGACTCAGTAACAGTTGTGTTACTTATACATACATTTGTGATTATCTAGTTTTGTTGTTAATTGATGCTGAAATAACTGTCATTCCATTTTTTCTTTGACGTTGTGATCTCGGGAAGGACGGATGCTTTCATTTGATCCCAGCTGCATAACTTTATTTCCTTGTATTCAGTGCTAGGACATAAAGTTACTACACACCTTCAGCTGGTTTTCAACTAACACCGGGAGACATGATCAGATCAATCATCAGCTTAAGCCTCTCTTCACTTGTGAGCAGTTGGTTTGGAATTGAGTTTATGATTTTGCTCATCACTTTTAAAGTATTTCATGGTTTAACTCATAGCCAGGGTGGATCTTATGGTATCATCATCCCCGCCACATTGGCATCTGCGTCCACTGCAGATCCTTTGTGTTATTGCGATATCTCAAAAACTATTTCATGGAAAGTTTATACCCATAGAGACCTTAGTGCAAGGAAGAACTGGACTTTGGGTCCTAATTTCTTAACAGTTGGTCCGATTTAGCAAAATTTGGTGCATATGCATTGACTCAAGGAGATCTATCTTGCAATTGTATCATATTTTTACTCTTTTATTTCATATTTGACTCACAAACGGGAGACTTTTTCTGATAAACTCTGTTTTACAGACATAACTTCCTAAATGTTGGTCTGGTTTAGTCCAACTTTGGTGCAACTTCACATTTAATTTAAGGAGTTCAATCAGGAGGATTGCTTGCATAACACAGGGGATTAGGGGGCTTTTGGGGATATACCATTGCTTTCGGGGACAGTGTCGGCTTAGTTTTTTTTAATGGTTGTGAGTACGGTTAATGGGTCTACCATATTAAACAATTTCTGCCATACATATTTGTTATCATCATTTATTTATTTATTATAATTTCCAAAGATGAAAAAATATGATCCAATATTTTTATACGTGGGCTTCATAAATTGTCCACGTTTACACAAGTGTGCACATGGTAGAGGTGATCTCCTGTCTTGTCTTATGTTTACCAGTGGTGCCCTCTCCTGGTAAGATCAAGTTCCTGACAGTGAAGCCAAACTCTGTGGTCCTCAGTTGGGGATCCCCGGTGGGACTGGAGGGGCCTAAGAACTTCAGATTAAAGTGGAGCTCCTTAACAAAAGTGGAGGGTGGAGTAGTCATCAAAGATTTTCATAAAATTGAAATAAACAACCTTCAATTTGGACAGAAATATTTCTTCAGTGTGGCCACAGAGGACGAGGACGGGAATTTAAGCCAATGGATCACAGCATCTGTTTTTACAAGTAAGCTCAGCGATGCACAGACTTGTGTTCATATCTTATCGGCAAGATTAAAACTATTTAATTTCTAATAATTGTTGTGTTGCAGTGGTGCCCGCTCCGCAGCATGTATCCAAAGGACACTCAGAGGCCACAGCTCTGTCTTTGAAATGGACCAAAGGAGACAACATGGAGGGAATTCAACATCAGTACCTCATCACTGTCACTAGCCCGGGGAAAGAGCCACTAGCTATATACACAGAATACTGCTACAAGATATTCTCCGATCTAGAGCCAGACACAGAGTACGTCATCTCTGTCTCAACCGTGCTGAATGATCAGTGCAGTGAAGCCATCTCTATAAATATACACACAGGTGAGACGTTTTATCGCTTATGTTGATAAATTCACAGCATATCAACTAGACGGTGCTGGCATGGCAAACATGAACAAACTCATGACAAAGAAAAATCACAGTTCAGGATCAGGGGTATTCCTGACTAGCAATGTCAGACATGTTATTCTGTCTAATAGCAGGAAACACTCCCGTCAGAGTCCGTGGCTCAGCCTCCTCTGAACCCTTGGTGCCCCATGGACTGTGATGGCTGGTCTGTTTAGTAACCAGCTTTATGTTAGCCCCTCCATTATGAGAGCGTTGATATTGATTACGTACCATATTCAGAATCAAACCCTATTATGTGTCTCTCTAGAAAAAGTTATCCGTTACTTAATTTTCTCCCAATTAGATCACTGGAACTCAGTCTTTTCCAGCAGTGGTGGAGGGAGAGGTTTGCCCAGTGTGCCACACAAGCTAAAACTGCCCCATGCTTTCCAGTATACTGTAAATCAGAAATCCCTGCCTCGCCTCCAACTGGTTGAAAAAGCAGCAGCTCGGCTTCTGACTGAATTTAACAAATAACATCAAATCACCCCCATCTTCGTTAACCTTCTGTATTTATTGGCTGTTGTTTTGACTTTCTTTCATCATCATCAAATACATGTATTACATTTTAAAGTTATGTAAGTTGTTTCTAAAGGTGCTACAATATATTATGCTTATTATCATTATCATATTGCCCAGATTTTATAACATAAAGATTTCTCTAAAATAAAGATAAAACCTGATGACTTTTTATGGACATATTCTCTCAGCCATGACAAATGTCTTCAGAACAACAGAAAACATTCTATAGGTTACTAAAATAGTTCTTTGGACAGGCTAAGCCTTCCTATTCTGCGGTGTAACTTGTATAGATAAAGGCTAATATAACTGTGCATTCATTGTTCTCTATGTTTTTCTTTACAGAGCCATGTCTCAGGGAGGTGCTGTCAATGATCGGACTTGAAGACCAGTATGTCAACAAACTTTCCCTTTGCTCTGCTCTGGAGATTAGTCAGTTTGACACAGCGGAGAACAAACTTGTAACCGCCAAATCACTCCCTGAGACCTTTTTGAAGAAGCTCATGATTTTGAATGCACATGCAAGAAATATCCAATTTGTTTCCTGTGATGGGGACGCAGACAAAAGCGATGCCATCAATCCCCTGGACATGATAGTTGCCTTATTTCTCTGCTCAGATGGGTTTCTTCAGCAGGACATTGTTTTGAAGATGGCGCTGTGCCAGTTTGCAATCCCATTGGTGCTGCCCAATCATGACACAAGAGAAATCACACTGTTGCTGTGGTCCATGCGCGAAATTGTTAAAACCTTCAGACCCTCCAACCAGGCATTCAGAAAGTTAAGCTGTGAGAGGATTGTGCTCTCCAACATTCCTCTGGTGTCTTTCGTTAGACTGGGGAGGACGACCTTGTCTAAATCTCAGATGCTGAACAAACTACTCAGTAACACTCAGCAGTGCCATGACACATTCTACCATCGTGACATGGCGTGTGGTGAAGCCCCCCGGAGGATTTCAGACGGGCTGGTAGAAATCAGCTGGTACCTTCCATGTGGGAACAGGAACATTGACAAATTCACTGAGCCGTTGTCAGTGGCTAACCTCAGAGGAGACATCAGGGCCTTTGAGAAGCAATTCTCATTCCTCTGCCGGACCTCTGCCCTTGTTTACATCTTCTGCAATGAATCAGAATTGGATTACATCAAGAATCTGGAGGGTAAAGATGCGAAGGCAACTATCATTTTGATTAGCATTGTACAGGGGAAAACCTTTACGCTCAAAATGCTGACGATTAAACCGAGTTTGAAGACAACTAACGTGAGCCAGAAGAAGAAGACTGAAACAGAGCTGGCCAAAGCCCTCCAGGAATCAATCTCTAAGATGCTGGAGAACTGCCCGAAAAACGTGTCCATGGCCCAGTGGGCTGACAGCGCTCGCTGGAGTGGGATCCTGATTGATGAGGATAGTGATGAATGTCAGAGCGCGAGGAAGAATGTAAATAAAATCACCCCACAGATTGATAACTCTGATAATTGATAATAATAATAATTGATAATTGATAATTTTAAAGACAAACATCTAACATCCCAGGGACATATTTGGAAGGAGCTATCATGGCTTGAAACAGAGTATTGGAGACTGCGAAAAGCTGGGAAACGGAAAATTGAGGACTACCGCAAATTTTTGAAAAGAAAAGAAATGGAGCTTCGAAAGAAACAGATGAGATTTGAAGTGACAACTGCGATGTCAACTTTTCTCCATGGTGTGGTAACATCAGAAGTTCAACGTTACTACTTCCTCAAATGGCTGGAAATGGATCTGGACAACCTCTCCCGCAACCAGCTGTTCAGTCTGCTGGATCGATACAAAGAGCTCAGCCTGGTGTCTCCGCAAGATGCAGAAAAAATTGCAGAGATCGACAAACAAATATCTGGTAATGTTTTACACCTGGGACACTTTTTTCGAGAGTGTGGGCAACTGTATGAATATTCAAGTTACCTTCCGGAATTCAGCCACCAGAGGAAAACCATGGAGCAGCTCCCTGCGCTGTGCGCTCAGATGCTGCTGGATGGTTTCCCTCTGGAGCTCGTTGATGGGGAATCAGCAAACATCCCAATGAAATGGATCACTGAGGTTCTCACTGAGCTTCACTACATTATGCAGTCTAACAGTAAGCTCAAGGTCATATCCATCATCGGAGCTGAAAGCTCAGGAAAATCCACTCTGCTCAACACCATGTTCGGGGTCAGGTTTGCTGTTGGCAGAGGAACATGCACCAGAGGCGCCTTCATCCAGCTGATTATTGTCAACAAAGACCTCCGAGAGGAACTGGGCTGCGATTGCGTTGTGATCATCGACACAGAGGGACTAAAGCCACATCAGATGGTGCAAGATGATGACAGCCATGAGCGCGATGAGGAGGTGGCGAGCTTGGCCGTGGCGTTAAGCGATGCAGTGATCATCAGCGTTTCCAGGAGCGACGCCAGTGAGAGAGACACCTTAGAGATAGTGCTTCATTCTTGTACAAGGTTGAAGGAGGTTGGAAAGAAGCCTCGATGCTATTTTCTGCATAATCACATGACTGATATGCCAGCTGTGGAGAAGAGAAATAATGAAGAGTTTTTGGAACAGCTCAAAGATGTGATTCAGAAGGATGCAAGGATGAAGAACGCCAACCTCACCAAGATCTCAGAGGTGATGGAAATTGATTCAGACAGACCCGTGTGGCACTTTCCTCCAGTCTGGCATGGGACTCCACCGATGGCTCCTTTTAGTGTTGATTACAGTGAAACTGCGGATGCTTTAAAAAAGCGGCTGATATGGGACCTCAGACAATGCCAGGGAAGGGGTGATCTGACACATTTCATCACGCAGGTGGAAGGCTTCTGGAAGGCCCTCTGAGAAATGTATCACTATCAGATTCATCTTTACACCTGGAAACAGATTCAACTAGTTTGAGCGGATTTCAATTTTATCAGCAGAAAGCAGACTCCAGTTAAATTTGAAGCAAGAGAAGAGGTTTCTGATCATATAAACTGCTTTATTGTCGCACTCATTCAATTATTTTATTTACAATATATGTTGTATAAAGAAAACAGTAAACTATATGATTGCACAAAACAAAACTGCTCTCTGAGAGTCTGTTAATTAATTAATTCCGTCTGAATGGTAGACTGAGGTATAGATTATAGAATGTAATCTTGATGTGTAAGGGCATATCATCAAACTATTCTGTTAAAATTATGATCAAAAAGATAACTGACATTTAACCACATTTTATTGCATACATTGGTGAAATAAGAGGAAACATGATTTGTTCAAAAATATGTATGTATGATCTGATTTTTGGCTCAAACAACGCAATCACAGTTGCTATAATCTATATCAATACTATTCTGTTAAAACACGGTTAGAACAGTTTTCTATACTGGTTCTGTTGTTCTTTTGTGATCACTTTGACAATCAATCCTCATGTTTATACTCTTAATTTCGGATCAAATCCGGTAATGTAGAAAACTGGATACTCAAAGTGTCAATTCATCCATTATTTAAAAAAACACAATTTATAAATCTTAGATGAGGAGAGATGTGGAGATTATGTATATGAGTATGCATGTGCGTGTACTTAAAATATAATCATATATTGCTTGTATATATCCTCAGTTCAAACAAAGTACATTAGAATGAGCATTTTGACAACAAATTTGCATAGACCATATCCCCTATCTCCCCTCTACAGTCTCTTCTCACACGTTAAATAGAGATTACAGTCATACAACAGTAACACAATGACAAGAATTATTACTTTTATTTCTGAGAAATGACAAGTAATTGAAAGACAATTACGGACACCAATACGTTGTTGTACATCAAGAAGAATTACACAAACATTAACTGCGTGCAGTCTGGTCCATGTTGAATTTGATGCAGAATTGAGCCTTGGCGTCAGCGAGACATCATTCGCACAAACTCTGTGGGGAGGAAAGGTATGTCTTTATTGTGGGTTAGGAAATACGTTTTTGTCCTCTTATTTCTTTCCTTATCCTAAGCATCCATCTGTATGATCAATTTTCTTACCAGTAATTAACCCATCAGCCATAAGATTAGAACCACCTAATTAAAATTGTGTGGGTCCCACTTTTGCTGCATATTACCTCTGACCTGTCAAGGCATGTACTCTGAAGGTGTACTTTGGTATCTGGCAACAAGACATTAGCAGAAGATCCTTCTTGTCCTGTTTGCCGGATCTATCTGACTTTTTTGTTTAGTACATCCCACACATGCTGAATTTGTATCCTGGAATAATGGAGGCCAGGTCAAGAACTTGTTGTGTTCCTCAAACCATTCCTGAAAAATCGCTCAACCATTTTTTGCAGTGTGACAGGGAGCAGGACTCAAGGTTTTCCTGCTGAACATTGGCAGGCCTTCTTCCCATAATGTCCCCTGGGGATATATCTTCCTGAAGTAAGAGAATAGAGAGAATAGCTCAAACTCAGCCGTCCACGTGATGTAAAGGGAATCACGATCCGTGAAACCAGGCCACCTTCCCCTATTGCTTCATTTAAGATGCTGATGTTTCCACTGTAGCCTCTTTTAGTAGAAGACAGGGCTCAATATGGGAACTGTGACCAGCTTACCTACGCAACCCCATACACAGCAAGCTGCAATGCACTGTTTTCTCTGACAATACACAGAACCAGCATTAGCAGTTCTTCTGTCGGATGGACAATACTGGCTAGCCCCTTTCCCCATCGATGAGTCTTGGGTTTCCCTGAACCTGTTACCAGTTTTCCAATTGAACTTTGAGACCACTTTCATAGTTAGTAACCACTGCGGACCAGGAGCACCCAAAAGTTATTGAGACGCTCAGACCCAGTCCTCTAACAAACCCACTTTGACTCTTTTCAAAGTTGCACAGATCCTTACGCATTCCTCTTATTCCTGCTTCCAAAACATCAAATTCATGGCAACGTACTTGCTGCCTAATGTATCCCACCAACCGACAGGTGCTATTATAGCTAGATAATCAGTGAGATTCAATTCACCTGTCAGCTGTTACAGTGTTATGGATGATCGGTGTATGTACTGCATTCAACCAGGAACATGCCTGAAATAAATCTACTGTATATCCATTGCTGCAAAGATGATCTAATTCACTCATACAACTTGAAAACATGAACATGTGGTTCTCATTGCAGACACTTTAAGTTTATTCCTCATCTTTTATTTCTTCAAACTTTTTAACGAAAGTCTTATCGAAATTTCACCTTCAAAATCCACCTGTCCATCCCCATTGAGGTCTACATCACGAAGGATCTCATCAATCTCACGGTGGTTTAGCTGCTCCCCCATTAGTTTCTTCATGGCTTCCCTCAGCTCCCCAAGGCTGATCTGACCATCTCCATCAGAGTCAAACTGGGAAGCAAAATGGATACAGAAGGAAAATTGAACAAGAATAACTCATTTCAGTCACTTAGAAGAGATCACACCAGTTTGTTATAATCTCACGTTATCAATTTATAATTCCACTCCAGATATTTGTGTAATTTTTTTCGTGAACAACGTGTCATGAATTTTTGAGTTATGGTCAAAGACATTTTGACATACTAAATTCTAATAAATCCAAAAACACATCTGTTCCAAATTTGAAGAATTCATCTGCCTGTTATATCATGTTCATACGAATGGGGCAGACAAGTATCTGGGTCAGACAACCTGGAAACTTGATGTCTCTGGAAAAAATGACCAGCATGCATTTAAAATCATATTATAATGATAATATATCGGAGACAGAAGGGTAGTGACAAAAAGAATGAGGTCGAAGCAGCTGAAATGAGCTTCCTTCAATGGGTGGCTGGGCTCAGCCTTATACATAGGGTCCGGCATTCTGCATTCGGAGTGGAGCACTTGCTTGTTCGTGATGGGAGGAGCCAGTGTAGGTGATTCGAGTATCTGATTAACATGCCTCCAGCAAGACATTTCCAGCCACATCCAACTGGGAGGAGATGCCGCAGTGGACCCAGAACTCACTTGAAGGACAAAATATCTCATCTGTCCTGGGAACTCCTCAGTATACTGGGGATGGGCTGAGTGTGTTGTTGGGGAGAGGGACATTTCTAATACCTCGGTTGACCAGCTGCCACCTCGACTTGACCCCCCGGATAAGCAGAAGTAAACAGATGAATGGATGGATGGATGGATGGATGGATGGATGGATGGATGAATGGCTGGACAGACGGACTGATGATGGATGGAATCTATGTTGTATTGAAGACCTCTTTAAAGGCATCCCTCAGCTCCTTGACACCAATCATGTCTGCAGTTTCAGCGAGCATCTTGGGACCCATCAGCTCCACAAAGTCCTCAAAGTCCACTCTGCCACCACCTTGATTGGTGAGAAAAGAAGAACCCCAGAAGACATGTTCATCGGTGCCAAGGGTGATGGGTATGTGCCTGACATAGTACTGCCTCACCATTTGGATTAAGGAACGCCTATAGGCAGAGGTTGTATTGCAGTCAAAAAGTTAAGTTAAAAGGTAAAAACAGGATTATATTTTATCTTTGTTGCAGCAGTATTGCTAGGTCCCAAAAAAAAGGGTGGTTCATTGTGTGCTTTCTTTTTTTTTTTTACAAGGAAACCCACTGAAAGTCAGACACAAAAAGTTTCATAAAATGTTGGCATTAAAAGGAAAACATAGACTGAATATTTCTTGAATAAAAGAATATATGATTTTGATATTGTTTTGTATTTTTTGTCATTCTGAAGACAGTTTCTAATCTTTTATCATATTTGATTTTTCATAGAGTTCCCTGTTGCAATTTTCACTCTTTACTGTAAATATATAAAAATATACAGTTAATTTTATGTGCTGTGTTGCTTTGTGAGCAAACAACTACTACTAGTTCTTAGTCAACTCAAGCTGCCATTTTCTTTAGAATGTGCCCCAAAATGACAAAGAACAAGATGTTCAGCATAAAGTACTGTTAATAATAAGATTTGAAACCATCAAAATGCTTCTTAGCTGAAGTTGATATATTTGAGATTACATCATAAAATATATAAATCATCTGTAGGTAAACAAAGACTGACCTGATCAAGTGAGGTTCTAACTTCTGTTATATATTCTTTATTGATTAGTAAATGCCTCGTTTGATCAAATATCATGTTGAATATATACGTAATATTGCATTAAAACACATTAAGGTGTATATGTGGCACTGTTTAAGTGGCATGATTTATTTTACATTAATAACACCAAATGTACCTGCAGACCTAAGAAGATAATAGGCATGTCTTTGTGTGTGTGTTTCTCTAGGTGTGTATCGATACTCACTGATCTGCTGGCTGAGCTCTATCAGTTCCATCTCTGTTGGCATATATCCCATAGTCCTCATGCACTCTCCCAGGTCCTTACAGCTGATGAAGCCATCCTTGTCTTTGTCAAACTCCTTAAAGGCCTCACGTAGCTCTGCGGGGCAGATTCATGAATAAATAACACATGAGTGAAAGAAAGACAGATATATTATAAAGATATAGATATATTGGTGTTTACTCCATCGCTCTCTGTACTGTATGTGTTGAGCCCTTTGTGTGTGTTTTAATGGAAAATGAGATAATACTGTCAGTAAATGGTCCAGTGTGACTTTGATTCTCTTAATTTAAAGGCAATGCGCAATCCTTGGAGTCCATTAATAATTTTAAATGTTTTAATTGGTCCTGAGTTTGTATTCTCCAGCACTCTGTCGGGTTTGCACTTTGCACCTGTGACTGTCTTTTGTTTTTATGTTGTAAAAGAGATTTTAATCCCAATGAGACAAACCTGGTAAAATAAGGGTTAACTAAGAAAAAACAACAACGTATAATAGTGCAAATATTACTCTATCAACACTAACCCTGAAAGTACCAGGCATTAAAGAGGAGAACGCTATCTGACTGACTCTATCTAACTGCAGTAATATTATTCAGTGTGAATCAATCAATCAAATTTATTTAATTATTTATTGAAGTTGCTGGAATTCAGTTTCGACCCACTTATATCCCTGACCCTGGGTAGCTGTGGAAGTTATTGACACTATTGGAGGAAGTTTCCCTCCAGCGGAATGCAGAAAATAATCCAGAGGGTGGGAGGATGGGTTGCATTACACATGAAGACGCAAAGGTAGAAAATGTAAACAAAACCGGTCGTTTGCCAACCATCATTAAAGCCCCAAGAAGAAGACATACCGTGGAAGAGGATTGGATGTCTGGGAAAGGATGAAGACAACGGATCGGCGGTCATGTACAATTAAATGTTCACTGCATCAAAACTAATACAGAAATAGGTATTTCCAACTGACATTAAGGGGACTCTTATAGTAACCACTTCATGCAAGGTATGAAATAAAGGCTAGTTTTTCTTTTGAACAGTTTCTGTTACCCTGATGGAAGCATGGTTCCTCTGACTAGGAGGAGCAATTGTTTACATCTTCTATATTAGTTAAAAGACACATTGTATCGAGAAGTTAGCATGTTTGAAGCCAATAAAATGTGCGTATTCCTCGTCGCTGTGATGCCTGGATTCCTAATTAAGTTAAGTCAAATTCTGATTAAGTGCAGAATTGAAAAAATATTGTCAACGTGGCAATTGTCAATCCAGTGAAAGAGTGCAGGTTCATACATTAAAACATTCCAGTTTCACACAGTGATACATTCTATTTTCATACAGTGAGAGTCCAGGGTCATCTTGTGAACGAGTCCAGGTTCAAACAGAGAAGCAGTGCAGATTCATACAGTAAAACATTCCAGGTTCAAACAGCCAAACAGTCCAGGGTCATCAATTGAAAAATAAATTCAAGGTTCATCCAATGAAAAAGTCCAGGTTTATATTTTGAAACAGTTGAAGTTCATACAGTCAAAAATTCCAGAGTCATACAGTGAAACAGTCCATGTTCATACAGTGAAACAGTCCACGTTCATACAGTGAAGCAGCCCAGGGTCATCAAGTGAAAAATAAATTCAAGGTTCATCCACTGAAAAAGTCCAGGTTTAGAGGGTGAAACAGTTCACGTTTGTACAGTCGAAAAATTCCAGGTTCAAATAATGGAACAGTGAATCGATCCAGGTTCATACAGTGAAAGTGTCCAGGTTCATGCAGTGAATCAGTCCATGCTCATACAGTGAATAAATCCAGGATTATACAGTGAATTAGTCCAGGTTCATACAGTGAATCAGTCCAGGTTCATACAGTGAAAGTGTCCAGGTTCATGCAGTGTATCAGTCCAGGTTCATACAGTGAAAATATCCAGGTTTATACAGAGAATCAGTCCAGGTGCATACAGTGAATAAGTCCAGGTTCATGCAGTGAATCCGTCCAGGTTCATACAGTGAATCAGTCCAGGGGCCAACTAGCAGTTTATTTGTTTGTTAGATTTGTTAAATTGAGCTGAGGTCCAGTCTATAGGGGAGGCTAGTCACACTGCCTGAGGTCCCCTCACTGTTTGCTGTGTTCAGGCACTGGGACGCACATGTGGTTCACCCAAATTAGTGTGAGCGTTAGTGGGCTGTGTTTTCACGTGGTGAGTATATGGTAACACACCCTAGGACCACCCATTTGCAGTTTGACACCCCTTTGATTGGTCTCAGGCATTTAGGTTTTTTTTTCACTTCCCCTTGAATAGTTTTATAATTTTAGCTAATACATGTTTAGGTGGTGCCAGATTTTATATTTGACATATATATATTATAATAAAAAGACTTGTTTATTATAATTCAAATGCTTTGCTTTGTTTATTTACTATAATTGTACACTTTTTTTTAATCTGCTTTATATAAATAAAATCTACTTTATCGTGAAACATGACTCTGACCCTTCAGCTAACGGACTTGTGTGTCTTGTTGGGTATTTGAAGTTTTTCAGAACTAGTAATCCACATTCTCTTCCCTATTTCCTAGTGGTGATATTCCCCAGGTGGCGTTGTTGGTTCACTCGCACGAAATCCAAAAACAAACCCTAACCATTGCTTTGCCACACAGTGAATCAGTCCAGATTTTTACAGACAATCAGTCCAGTGTTATACAGTGAATCAGTCCAGGTGTGTACAATGAATCAGTCCAGGTGTATATAATGAATGTCCAGGTTTAGACAGTAAATAGGTCCAGACATATGCAGGTGCTTCAACTTCAACCACACATAAACATTTCTTGACAAGTTTCATGAACTATTCAAAATTTGGTTGCCAACAGAATATACCAAAAACAAATTTCAGTGTTCTTGTGGTTCTAAATTACGTAATTATTGATTTATTTAACCAAATCTGTGAAGTTTTTACATTGAGATGGAAAATGTCAGACTCCACCTATTCAAATAATTCCCATGAGTTTGAAAGTGTGACTACAAAAGTACAATTAACCTATGATGAATAATCCTTTCCTTGAACAATAATCCTTTC
Source organism: Lophius piscatorius (assembly GCA_009660295.1). Lineage (NCBI taxonomy): Eukaryota > Metazoa > Chordata > Actinopteri > Lophiiformes > Lophiidae > Lophius > Lophius piscatorius. Next base: position 102,890 of record VRLP01000770.1, on the reverse strand, counting down.
TTGTTGATCTTCCTCAGTTCAAGAAAGAAACAAGCACAATTTTTCACAGCCAAATGAAAAGTTTGAGAGGTCAGGAAAGACGGCGGGAGGGAGAGACGGAGGGAGGAATTGGGTCAAGCTCTACACATCTCTGTACCTTCCATTTCTTCTGGGCGTAGATCTCTGTCCTGCAGTGGTGAAGATAGAAGACACGTCAGTTAGCAGATTACACACTCTCGTCAAGTCTTTCTGTTTCCTCTCCTGTTATCACAAATGCAGAGCCCCACCTGGTCTTCAAACTCTTTAAGGCACTTCTGCTCCATTTCCTGCCTCAGCAGAAATTCTGTTATTGGATTATTAGGTTTTTGATCTGACCGACCCTAATAACCTTTATGTTCTGCTATGCTATTTCTTGTCCAATCTCACTCTGTCCTCGGTGCTGGGGAAGTGTTCAACGTATGCTGCTCATATGCTCCAGCAAAATAAAAACCTTCAGATGCACAATGACAAAATGAGGCGCTTTCCTTACTCAAGTAAGGCACACAACTATAAGGATAGACATTTTTAATGGAATTTCGAGAAATCCAAAGTAAAGCACCTCATCTTGAACCTGCAGTTAAATTATAATTAAAATACTTTCAGATTATGACTGTTATAATCCGGAGTGTTTGTATTAGCATTATTGAGCTGAATTGGCTTCAGCGTGTTGGACCAAAGGTGAGGAGATTTTGTTCCCGACGTGTTCTGTGGCGCCGTGACATCAGCAGCAGGAATAACACAGGCCTGGATTAGAGGATGCAGGGGAGGGAACAGTTTCATGGAGATTACAGCTGTAAATTGTATTACAAATCGCAGAGGCTTATCTGTTTTTCATTTCCCTATCTGTTGCTGATTTTTTTTTGCCTCTGCATCTGCAGACATTGATTAACAAACATTAACAACCCTGCACAGGCTGGACACACTGCAAACACACATAAACCGCTTTCACCGGTCGGCTACTTTTGCTGGTCAAGTCTGGTCATGCTCAGACACAAAGGCAGGAAGAGCAAATTCATTTCCTGGTGTTTCGTGTTGCTTTTTTATTTTCATTTCTAGACGACAAAACCGCCACTGACTGACAGAAGATACAGTACAGGCAGCATCTGTGTCGTGATTTGAATTCTTCCTGTTTTTTTAACAAATTTTGGCTATTTTTTATTTTTTACTACAAACTTTTCCTCATGTTTCTTTTCTCACCAATTTTGGGAAATTGTTATGAGTTTGAAAAAATCTTAGAGGTGAGCATCTGATGAAGTTGACATGCAGGATTGAGTGCACTGGCCTCCTAAACCACACATTCTACGCCCCCGAACAGTCAGGGTATATTATTGAATCATCACCGCGTCCACCGCGTCCTTCAAGTCAACAAGACAACTGAAAAACTATTCAATGGATCATTTTCAAATATAATATCTACATAAACCTTTGTTCCAGGAAGAACTGGAATGATATTGGGAAAGCTCTGTTGTATATTTGTGACACTAGTCGGGATCTTTATCTCCAAAAGTTCTCGGGCCATAAAAATCTAAACCGTTGGTCACATTTCGATAGTTAGTTGATGCTTATGAATCGACTCAAGGAGATCTACCTTGTGTATATCATGTATCACTCTAGTAGTTCATATTTGTGTCACTATAGGGGCCTTTATTAATCAGAAAATACCGTGGACATAACTTCATATTTAATTTAAGGAGTTCAATCGGGGGAGGGGTCTGCTTGCACAATGCAGGGGATTGGGGACTTTTTAAAAACTGGCTGTCGAGGCCTAGTTTTAGATGAGATTGGATGAATTGAATGGATTCAAATCCACGAAGGATAGATAGATAGATTAGTTCATCCAGATACTATGACCCAGAGATGGTTCTCCTGGATGTTATAAGGTTAAAACAGCTTTGTGGGGCCGTAGACCTTAACAATGTTCTATTCTGGATTTACAATAGCGATTTCAACATACTGTTGGAACGATGTAGCAGCTAATTATCAAGCATGGCTCTAATGTTTACTATAGTCATCATGGAGTCGTTTAAAGCGACGGCCAACAGCCATCGATCCAGGATCCAGCGCCAGCCTGCTAAGCATTAGCTACAGAACCTCAAGGAATAAATATGATTCGGGATTTCAAAAAAGAATAACTAAAAAGTAACTAAAAAGTTAAAGGCTAATATTGCAGTTATGAACTTTCCACACTCAAAGCCTGAAGTTCTTTTAACACCGAGCAACACTGAAGCACTGAAGACACTTCTCTAAGACGTAGTTTTTGTTGTCTACTCTTCAGAAAACAACATTGGACCAGTGCCGGGCTCATGGGTCATTTTAACCCATCTCCAGGGACCAAGATGATCGTATCAAAATGTTTAAACACGCCTTGGGAAAGTTCCTTATACAGCTTTATTCTTGATTTATATCTAATCAATTCCCTAAGTGCTCATTTTAATCTTTTGTCAATGAAGATAAGTTTCAATTCATATGACAGTTATGTAATGCTTTAATAACAAACCAGGTATTACAGTTAACCAGTTCTGACAACCTATTTCAGACAAAATTATATAAAGCAAGTTAGGAAAATATTGTTGTATGTTATTCTTATGAAGAACAGCAACGTCACAACAAAAACCCAACAACTGTCAATCTGACTTATTTTCAAAATTGAAAAAAAATATAACCGGACAAAAGCCAGGTGTACATACATACATATACTGTATGACATTACAGGCCTCAAAGAAGTATTTAAAAAATCATTTCAGAAACGTCTTCATTGGGGTCCTTTTGATGTAGTTTATATCTATCTGGTGTGTAGTCATCTAACATCCTTACAGCAGATGAACCAAGAATCCATAACTCATTTGTAAATATCCCACACAAATCTTCTATAGTAGAGCAGGAAGAAGGTCAGATAGAGCAAAAAAATGACAATGGGCTGAAAAGTTTATGCTGGTATTCTGGATCAAAGTCAAGGCTGAATACCCAGAAAACATTAAATACATTTTCAACAATATAACCGGGTGAAGCAGGTTCTTTTTCAATGAGCACAAAAACGACCAAACTTAAGCAGACTTAAGAAACACACTTGAAATGTCATCCATCAAACCTCTATGGGATTATCAGGGCTCCCACCGATTCAACGATATTGGTGACCCACGATGTGTGATGATTAACAACCCAACCCAATTTACCGGTCCAAACCGGTCTGCATTGCCAAAAAGGCTCGGAACCCCTGCAGCTCGACCACTCCTATATTCTTACCTTGCTAATAGAACTTCGTCTCATATTTTGGATCAATTCTGGCGTTGTTATGCGTTAACTGTTGTAAGCACAATCACATTGTCAAGCCTCATAATTGTTAGGAGGACATCCCTCTGTCAGATGTCCCACTTCAGTCCACTAACACGAGGTCTTTAGCTAATCCCCTTGCTTGTCTGAAGGACATTAAAAGCTGGATGTTTTCAAGCTTTAACTTGAAAAGTGCTGAGCTGGAGATCATTGGCAGTGGTTCCACTAACTCTACTAGTCTGGTTCACATCAGGCTCAGCTACCTTTCTCAAAAGTGCTGTTAGAAATCTCGGACTAACTGACCCAAACCAGTTTTAACCGACCCATGTCCCCGTTTTGGTGCGCAAGAGAAGAACATTATTCAGTTTTACTTCTTTTAGCTCCAAAAAAATCTTTAAAATCGAATCTTGTCTTTATCACAGGTTTAATTTACATATGATTATCAAGGGTTTTTATATATTTTCACCTTGACCACTGCAGTTCCCTGTGTGCTGTAATCATTCAGAGTTCCCTCCAAGGGACCGCTATTAGTGCAGAACGCTGCTACCCTAAAGGTCAAAGAAATATGTACACACTTCTATTTTTGGATTGATCTAAATGTTTTAAAATAATCTAAATTAATCATTATTTGTCACATATTATTTGATGTTGATTAAGGTTTAATTCTGAGTCACATGAATTCACGACCGAGGAGTTAAGAGACGCGGCACGAAAAAGAGAGACGGCGGATGCAGACAACATATGAAATGTTTGTGTATAATATTTGTTCTATTCTTTGAATGAAACATTAAAAAAATGCTTACAAGGGGGTGCGTTCCTTTGAAAACACTTCTGTTGTGTTGTGGCTTTTGCTGTGCGTTTTTCTCAATGTGTTACGGATTTAATATCGTGTTTTCTGAACGCTGCACACGTGTAGTCAAAGTGATGAAGATGTTTTTTTCTTGATTTTTTTTACTGTTTTTTGTCTATTTGCATGTGTTCCTAAGTTCCATTGCGTTTTCTGGGGTCAAGGAAGATACATCCTATCTAGGGGATGGATAGATGATGACGTAAAGGACACATGGAAGTTTGTGGGCTGAAACTATTACAAGTTTGAAATGAACATATTTATTTTACAGGTAATTGGAATATAATTGGACCCCCACCCCAGTGTTCTTCATGAGTGGATGAAGAACACTGAGCCCTTCTGACCTTCAATATAACTAAATCTAGTATATTTTTTAAGTTGATTCCACCTTTCAGTGTCCTGCTCAACTGTTTGGTTGAGCACATTTTAATTTTAATGCCTTAAGGAGGCAATGACCATAGCTATTGAGAAAGTCAGATTCGATAAGCAGGATTTTGTACGGCATGTGAGAGCGTGTGAGGTCTTACATAACAGAACTATGCAACTTCACAGAACCAATAAAATTATAACAACAATTGTATCCGTTCCCCGAGACAATATTTAATTTTTATAATAACTGGCCCGCTGGTATACAGTACAAACACCACAGATACTACAAATCCCAGAATGCACTGGGTATAGAGGAGTTGCTACGGTGAACGGGAGGAGATATAGTTGATGATTAAATATATCTTTTTTAAAAAGAATAATGAATAATTAACGTATAAGTAAGGAGTTCACGCTTATTAGTAAATAGAATGCATGTTTTCTTAAATTAGCGTGGTGCATTCATGTCCTCCAGCCCTTCAACATGTGTCAGTGCTGCTGTGTTAAAACAAGAAAAAACATGAAGTTGCTCATATTTAATATTAAAATATACCTTTATTCTGTTCACGACTGTTTTCTACTTTTACTGTTTTATTGCGACAGAAGTCTAAAATGGCAGAATTAGTCCAGTCATTTATTTAAGAGACATTCAGGGTTAATTTTTTGTTGATGTTTAAAAATGTATTGATTTTTGATGTCATTTTTAACTTGTAAAATATATTTTTCTGGCTGTGCTTGATGCCTGTGAATAAAATCTTTTCATTTCAAATTATTCTTTCAAACTATGCTGATAGAGAGGGAGACAAAAAAAATTAATTATTCCGATCTATTTTGAGTTTAATCTGTAATTTGAGCATTTTCTATTCCGTTGGTTTGTTCAGAATTCTATAGAATTAGTGAATGGAATAAGAATAAAATGATCATAATGATCAAAGATTTTCTTTTTAGTGTAATACAGTTGATGTACAGTAACAACATTACATTTATCCTCCTTCCAAGCCTCAAGGTCATCCAATACATCAGGAGCTTATAGCTCAGTGAAGCGCCTGTGACTGCTCTACTGCCGTAATGTCTCTTTTCAATTAGCGCTGTAAGGAAATGATCTCTTGCACTGGTATTATGTGAATATATGACCTAAATGACTGCCATCATATCACGGTAAAAATTAGTCTTTATACATATCTCAAGTCCTGTGATTGGAGGATGTATATCGGTGGTACAATGTGCAACAGGGAGTAAAAACTCTGTCTTTTCCAATGCATTAACTCTGCTGAATTTGCACAATGAATAGTCATGTTGACAGTTTCCCATCTGGGATATGAAGTTGCTGAACTAAACTCTTTCATTTCAGGATGAAATTATGTTATTACTTAACAAATGAAATGTGAAAAGTATTCCCCCCCTAAACAAACGTGAGTCTCCAATAAAGGTTATCTCCCACATCACTTCACATAAATATTTGAAATATGGCGACATATCTGTTTATGGATTATGGTGGGGGGATTGGATGGGAGGGCCGAGGTCAGGTGATTACACCGAACTGATGGGCGGCCTTAACTTGACCTTCCCTTGGACTGTGAAGCACTATAAAAATGTAGGGATTGATTTATAGGTGATTCTGGCTGTGGTAATTCCACTGTGTGTGTATGTATATGTGTGTTGTGTGTGTGTCTGTGTAGGTGCGTGTGTGTGGGTGTCATACGTACGAGCTGGCTCTGTGCGAAGCCCTGTCTGAGGAAGATACAAGCAGGCCCGACTATGTTGTGCAGCAAGTTGCAGTTCTTAACCAGAGCACACAGGGGCTCATCGAACTCCCGTTCGCTCCCTCCTTCCTCCGACTCATCTGTGTCCACCTCACCTGCACCACCCAGACCCCCCAGCATGGTGGCGCCCCTTCGTTCTACAGACTCCCCCTTGGAGGAAGCAACTGAATTAGGATGGTTACGAATGAAACTGGATGACTCAAATACATGTTTTCAAAAGTAAAGATGTTAATTATCTAAATGTATTAATATTGTTTGATGAGGTTAAATTCATTTTAGTGGCAGTCGTGCCCAACAGGAAGTTATTCATTGTTCAAACGTAGCTTGGAAATGTCAGACGTCTAGTGAAAATAAAGTCATTATATATCTTCAATCAGGTCAAAGTCCCTCTGCTGAAGGATAAAATAAAGGAATCCTTACCTTCTTCCTTTTACTGTTCTTTTTGGAGGCTTTGTTAATGTTTCCCATCACCCCTGCTTTCCTCCTATATTCCAGCCTCCTGTTTCCCCTTGTTTCCCTTCCTCTTTTCCTCTTCCTCTCCCTCTCAGCTTAATCGTCAAAAAAGAAGTCCAAAGTCCACATTAAATCCAGTGCAGTCCCACTGGTGACACCTCTCTCACCCAATGAGTCCGTGTTTCCACTTGAACCACAGCTGCTGACAGCGGACGAGGATACGAGGCACGTGCTCTAATCCCAGATCCCATTGGTCCAGAAAGAGGTAGGCCATGCATTCAAATTCAACTCCTATAGTGTGTTATAGTGCTGGGGACTAACTGGGACGGGCCGGGACAGTCGGGAGGACACAACCTGTCAGACTTTGATGGCATGACTCGACCATTTTCTCTCTCCCTTCTCTATCCCTCTCTGGCTCTCTCTCACGAACATACTTTTCCCCTGTTTTGCTGTCACCCTCTCCTGCCACGAATGATCTCTTGAATTTGGACCAACTTAATCTAATCCATCCCACCCACCTTCTTCTCTCTCTGCCTCTCAAACATCAGGCCTATCTCAAAATGACTAGTCTGGCAGGAGTCTCTGCATGATGAGAGAGAGAGTGAGAGAGGGCGGGAGAGAGAGAAGGGGGTGGGGATGGTCGAATTATGGATGGAGAATTGGCTGCCTGTTTAATCCCTGGCATTTCAGATTAGAGGAAAAGTCATGTTGACTGGCCATGAGAGAGCAGAACGGAAGTCTGACAGATCTAGAGGAATAGGTTTTAGTACTCTTCCCCTGAAAATGGGTTTGGAAAGAATGAACGGATACAGACAAAACCGATCCTGTACGCTGTCAGCCTAGAGAGCAAGATTATATCCAAGAAAACCCCCCAATCCACTGCATAGTACAAGCATGTTACCTTATTGAACTCCTAAAATTGATAATAAATGAGTTATAATCTCAAACAGTCCATATGAATCAATTATGAAGATAAATACAGTTAACTATCATTTCTGAGCTCGGTGATTAAACAAGACAGATTTCCTTGTCTCAATTCATACGAGCTAAATGTAGACACAACTGGATTTATAGTTGGGAAGTTCCGGCAGAGAAACTGTGTTTTCCACAAAAAGCTCCCCCTAATGAGTTAAAATATTAAATAAATGAATAAATTAAATATAAACTATTATAGTGATTTGATATGTATACAAGTTAAATCTGCATGTAGATGAATTTGTGCCAATTTGGACATCATCAGAGATATGGTTGGGAAGTAATGGTCAATAAACTATAATGAATGAAATCTGAACAACTACAGTAAAATATAACCATTACAAGTTACATCTCTTTGAGGTGGTTCTCATATGAGGTGAACTTGGACTAAATAATACTTTTGTAAAAGAAAAAAAAAGCTCCCTCTGTGTAACTTAGAGTTTTGATCATGTTTGCTTCCATCCAACCCTTCTGGCTTTACATCTAGTGAAGTGCTGAGATCCTCTCTTAAAATATGGTATAAAATTAGGACGCATAATACATTTACTTCATCATCTATGTTAGCTCCTTTTAGTATGGAATCATTTATTTCTAATCTTCATTTACTTATCCCACATTATTTCCATGGCATGATAAAGGGCTAAAACCTTTTAAAGACCAATATATAGTTTGTAGCTTTGCAGATCTATCGTTGCCTCTCGCCCTCGAGTAGAATATGAATAATTATAGTAAAATTATATATATATATATATAATATTCCTGCCAGTCCATTCATATGCTCCAAATTCGGACTTAATCAGGCCAACTATTAAGAAAGTATGGGCCGAAAACTTTTGAAGGAAAAGCTCTCCCTTGTGTAAGAAATATAAAAAAAAGGACAGTGGCTACAATCTATCCAGTTCTTCCTCGCACTAAGGGTATGAGCGTAGTAAATTGGACAATTTTCATTACATCGTTTTTTAAGTTATTTCTGGAAAACCTGCTTTCCATAAAGAATCTCCCCATTGTGAGTAAAATATAAACTGCCAGAGTATGTTATGAGTTTTACAAGATCGATTTCCTAGAGTCAGTTCATGTGCACCAAATTTAGACTAAATCTTGTGTAATTATAGCCGGAAAACCTTTGGAGACTAAGCCCTCCTAGTGTCAGAAATATACGACCGATCCTTCCCATATGCAGTCGGGTTGTTCCTCGTACTCAGGTCTATGGAGGTACAACATCTGAAAAAGATCCATGAAACTGTTTTTGAGTTATCCCGCTAACATGACGGATCTGCAGCGGACTTGGGGGTCGGGTGTCAGAGATGATGATTCAATAATATCCCTGATATTACATAAATAAATGTGTAATTTTTTAATACAATCATGTCACTGCCCTATCATGTATAAATCACACCTGTAAGACCATCCTTTGCCTTGCTTGAACTATTTCCTGAGGCAAATATATAAAAATAACCTGTTTCATCCAATTAAATAACTAGACCTATGCAGTTATCTCCAACAGTAAGGGTATATCTTCAAAAAGTCCCCATTCCCCATGTTGTAAAAGCAATTCCCCTTATCCAGCGCCTCAAATAAAATGTTACGTTATGTCCACAGCATTTAAAAAAAAACCAAAAAAACCCTAGTCAGTAAAATATGAGCTTTTAGATTAAAGTATATTATATATAGATCCCTGCTAGTGGATCATGTGCATAGAAGTTTTACTATATCAGGTTAAGAGGTTATGTCTGCAAAACAGTATTTTTGTGAAAAAACAACTCTCGACCAATGATTAGGAAGTTATTTTCAATAACAATAATTTTTGAAAAAAGCTCCCCCTAGTGAGTAAAATATGAACTATTTGAACAAATCATAACATATACAAGATAAATTTGTTGAAGTCCATTCATATGCGCCAAAGTTGGACCGACTCGAACCAACGGTTAGGAAGATTGGTTTGAAAAAACAAAGTTATGTCAAAAGCTCCCCTTATTGGGTAAAATATAAACTATTCTAGAAAAATACTATCGTTACACGGTAGATATCCTGGAGCCAGTACCAAATTTGGACTAAATGGGACCAACGGTTGAGAAATGATGGCCTGAGAACTTTAAGAGAGAAAGTTCCCCCTAGTGTCGGAACTATAGAAACGATCACAAAATATGATCGTTGCGAACTCTTTGCTTCATGTTTTGTGTCGATAATCGTGATATTAAAATCTTATATTGTAACTTCCCTACACAAAAGATCTGTGACAACCACAGAGGCGACAATTCCATATTATCCCCATCATAACGGGGATATAAAAGGGATGATATATATTGTGAACCTGGACTCGAAAAATCAATATATTTCAAATTAAAAATTAAATATAAATTTTTTTTTACAGTAAATGTGTTCTTGGGAATGAAAAGAGTTACATAAAAAAATTTTTTTTAATGTCTACCCATGATCTTTAAATAAAATTATTCACAAAAATTTAACTTCTAACCTCAGTAAAAAAAACAACTACCCGCTGCATTCTCTGCATAAAACAACTTTCTTTCTTTAAAACATGGGTGACACAATTATTTAAACCCTGATTATAATAAAATGTGAGCCTTTTAAACAAACCCCAGGAAAAACAGCTGAAATGTTATTGTCCAGACTAATGTGTACGCAGTAGAAACTACAGTCAAGTATATTATAAAGATATACTTGACAGACAAGTATACTAAAAAGAGTCCACGCTACAAACAAGAGTAGAGTATATTAAAAATTAGACGGGATAGAAACAAAAGTAGAGTATATTATAAATAGTATGCGGTAGAAACAAGAGCAGAGTATATTGTTAAGACTACGCTGTATGAACAGGGGTAGAGAATATTATAAATGGTACAATGTGGAATTATAAGTATACAGGGGTGGATGCATTATACATACATTTTAGTGTTTTGGCGTTCATACAGAATACATGGAATTCCTATTTGGTATGATTGTTTGACATCTACAGTTTAAAAAAAAATCGGCAGTTCCATTACCCTTCATTATTCGGGTGGGACGACTTCAGTGTAGATAATTAATGTAGTTAGTAATTCCTTTTCTTTTTAAATTATATCTACCCCTTTAAATAATAAACCTTAATGTTCTGGATACAGTCGTATGTTGAGGGGCATAAATGATGGCTAACCATAATGTAACTTTACATTATTTCAACACGCTATGTTAAATATTGTTAGCAGATGAGAGTTGCTCAGCGATTCTGGCGTGCACACTCATGGCTAGGCCGAAAATAATAAAATAACTGTCGTGAAATTAACACAGTCGGCCATCAGTCTTGCTCAAATTGGAACTCACTTCTATACAATGCAAAAAACTGTATTTACAACAACAGGCACATACAGCGCTTCCTGCTGACTGCCAACAACGTCCATCATGTAATTTTTGTGTTTGTAACAATACAAAACAATCATTCTAATAACTAATAATTATTATTCTACACATCTGAGACAAACAAATCAACAAATATGGCTATTATGGCCTCAAACTCCATAATGTCAAAGCATTCAATTCTTCCCTCTAAACACTTTCATTTAGTCTGAGAGAACATCTCAGAAATATTAAATAAGCCACAAGTCCACAATAAAAATTATTTTCATGTTGTTATAAATACTCAAAATGTGAACTATGTCAAAGGTCAGGAAAATCTCATTCAGCTTGTTCAACATCTGCTTTCTCATAGCATATAAACCGCATTGTTTCTCTCCTGAAGCCTGAAGCTGAATGGAAAGTCAAGCTTCATCCTCCATTTCATCCCATTTGATATGGAATTACTTTTACGATGTTTTAAGAAAAAATGTCCAATGATGAAGAAGTCACATTTTGAGCAACTATTACATTAGATTCTAGTTCAAATTAGTCCCCATTTTTTCTAGGGACACACTGGAAACCTGGCCAAGGACTCTTTGGAGTCTTTACCTCAGTCATCAACAAAGCTCGTAGAATGAGAAAATATACAGTTTACACAGCTTTAATAATACTTTACACTGTCAGTATTCTGCCAGAAGAGGGCAGCAAAGCCCGACGAGCTGCTCATGAAAATATGAACTGGGTCTGGGTGTAATACTCCTGCCTCACCACCAGATGTCAGCATGCCTCATGAATGGCTACTGAAGAGTTCATTTTGGTGGAACAAGCATCTATGTTTATGAAGAGCCCACGGAGCAGAAAAGAGATACAGCAGTGCAGAGAAGGTCCATGGAGGATTCATTTAAACTTGACATAAAATAAAGAGGGTGAAATCATTGAATGTCTACCTGCTTCAAATGATTCTTCTCCTCAGCCTGCAGTCTGACCTCTGTATACAACAGCAAATCTATTAAGCAGAGCGGATAGAGATGACATGACTTGCAGCAAAGGATTTGAATCCACAGTGCGTCAGTTATATAAGGGTATGTGCGTTAGCCCACTGATCCAGCTGGACGCCAAACAGATTAGTAACTGGAAGCCTTGGTTCAGTAATGGGCTTTTTCTGTATTTCCTCCCATCATATACACAGGCCGGCCACAACAATATAACCACCTGCCTGATATTGTGTGGATCACCCTCTGCTGCAAAAACAACTCTGAACGTGAGCCGTGGTACCTGGCACCAAGATGTTACTACCAGATCCTTTAAGTGCTGTAAGATATGAGGTGGAGCCTCCTTTTTTTGTCCAGAACATCACACAGATACTCAAGACTGCACCTTGAATCCATCATTGAGTCCCCCAAAGCATTCTTCAACCATTTTTGCGGTGTGGCGTGGAGCATTACCCTGCTGAAAGACACCACTGCCATTAGGGGACACTGTTTTCATGAAGGGATAGACTTGGTTTACAACAATGTTGAGGTGGTGGCATATGTTAAAGTAACAGCAATGGCCCGTTGGATCGTAAATCCTGACCATTTTGTTTTTGCTTCCAACACATCATCTTCAGGACAAATGGTTTACTTGCTGCCTAATAGATCCGACTCACTGACAGGTGCCATCGCTACAAGATAATCACCGTTATGCACTTCATCTGTCAGTGTTGATAATGTTACGGCTGATTGGTGTATTTCACATACCCAGGATTCAGCATTTGAATTTCAGTAAGATTAGGAAGAGATGCCTCACATGAATATAAAGGAAATACACAATAGAGTCAATGCAGGCCCTTGTAGAAAATCACATTCAGAAAGAAAAAAAAAGCTCTATCAACAGCCCAGTGTGACATCAAAGCTACAGAGCCGGCCAAAACAGAGCAGTTGGGTGAGAATTCATGATCTATCCCTCGACAACAGCAAGCACACCAGATGCCTGAAAGACAAGGAAATCCAGTGCTGGCACAACAAACAACATAATGGACACATTCCAAAAGTCAGGATTTTGTGTGCCATACTCAGCCAACAGCTTTGGTGTGGGTCAACAGACCCACATTTTAGATGATACACAAACGTGTATTTGGCTGTTTACACAGGCTTGACTTATAAACATAAAATGTTGGCAAAAGCTGTACATCAGTTCATGTAAGGCAAAAAGTGTGAACCACAAATTAAATTACGCAGTTACTCACTTCGTCCTTAGAAAATAATAGGGGAAGTCTTGCAGACATTATATTAGGACTTTTCACCACTTCTGCATATTATCAGTGTCACTAAAATGACATCTCTCACAAGGTTGTTACCATAATCCCAGTGCACTTAAGATCAGTAATATCATTTTTATAAGTAGTATACTAAGCCTCTTTAACATCATTACTTTACAGAAATGCCCAGTCTAGTATTTACTCTGTGTCCTCCATGCACAGATGTCTGATTCCTCTTGGTGTTGTGCAGGATGTCTGCGTAGACAGATCTTAGATGAGTTACAGATCACAATCGCAGATGTATATGAAGCTATCTCAAACCCATCAGGAACCGACCGCACTCACTGCTCACAACTGATCACCCGGTCCGATTTACTTCCCTAAGAGCGACAGTGAACATACAGACCTTTTTAGACTGTGTGAGACCGATACCGCGTGGATTTTCGTAACTGAGTCTGTGATAGATTAAAAACCAATATTACGCAACAAGTTTTAAATCGTAATAATAAAGTGGGGAATATTATGGAATCGTCGTCACTACCGCGCCCGCCCCAGATCCTTTGTCTTATTGCCTTAACTCAACCCCTATTTCATGGATCATTTTCATGTTGTTTTACCCACATAGACCTCGGTGGGAGGAAGAACTGGGTTGATTTTGGGAACAGTCTGTTGCATGTTTTCAATACTAGTGGCTGCTTTATCTCCAAAGGTTTTCAAAAACTTAATATCTCAACAGTTAGTCCGATTTAGTCCAAATTTGGCGCATATGAGTTGATGTGAGGAGATCTATCGTGAATATATTGTTTTTTATTTCAATAGTTCAGATTTTACTCATTAGGAGGAGTTTCTTTTTTTTCTTTTTTTTACTAAAATACACTTTTCCTGACATTACTTCCTAACCGTTTGTCTGATTGAGCCGGACTTTGATGAATATCAATCGACTCAATGAGATTTATCTTATATGATTATTTACAAAATTATCATACAATAAACATATTTTACTCATTAGGGGAAGCTTTCTTATGAAAAACACCGTTTTTTGGGACATTTAATTTGAAGAGTTCAATCATGGGGATTGGCTGTACAATGCAGGGGGATCGGAGGGTTTTCAGGGATTTAGTATTGTTGTCGGGATGACAGAATAGGCCTAGTATTCATCGAAACAAACAATATCCCATACGGGCCTGTGCACTTCTTCACTATTACAGGGCCGTATCACTAGCAGCCCTTTTCAGTCACATCATCACTTAAATAAACATTTTAGATCAAAAAGTTGACCTACTGGTCTCATCAAGTAGCACACTGTGCCCAAATCAAAAGAACTACCAGAAATGAGGAAGAATGTGGTGCTTGTGATACACATATGATTTATAGGGCTCTGGAAATCCATTGATCCATTATTTACAAAATGAAGAAGCAGACTTAGGATAATAGTGAATAGGATACCAGAAGTGTCCAAAATCCCATGAAGAGCACAGCAAAGGCTAACTCACCAAGCACAGAATATGCAAGCATCAAAGGAGCTGCAGGCCTCTCTCACCTCAATCCATGTCATGATTCTACAGTTCATTGGCCGACACCTGCCAAAAATAGCACCCATGTGAGAGGAGCACGGTTTAAGCTCCTGCTAAAACAGAATAACATCAATGCTGATCTGAGTTTGATCACAAAGCACCTTGATGACCCTCAGAGCTCATCGGTATGGACTGATGAGTCCGAAACTGTTTGCAGGACAGGGGTCCTGATACATCTGGTGTAAAGAAAACACACATCATTCCACAGAAAGATCATTATACCTATATGGTCAAACGTGGAGGTCCTATTAGAAAGCCTTTTTGTCACAGTCAGTACAATTTCCATTTATAAATCACATTTTGATTTGTTCAGGCTGCCTTTCTTTTATGTTAAATTTTGTTCTAGTCTATTATGGGATGCAATATGATCCACAGCACTGTATTCTTGGTTTTAAGTGTGTATTTGATGTAATAGATGTGGTGAAATGTGTTGATTGACAACCGAACTCCATCACTGCTGCCAAGACTCTGGTTACACACACACACACACACACACACACACACACACACACACACACACACACACACACAGTACAAGAGAAGGCTGACATGTTCTGACAGGTCTAAGCAACTATGAGAAACAATATTTTACTGCTGTCCAATGTTCACATAAGGACTGAACAAACTAAAATCCAAAATACATCCTCCATTATAATGATCAGATTTCTCTGCATGAACAATTATTTGTATGTCACAATCCAGTCGATGTAATGCAGAACATTACATGCAGGACCTCAAGGCCTTCACACCTTTCCTAAAGTACCTCATATACCTTTGCTATTGCTGCATTGATGCAACCGTCCGGTTAGTATATTCCTTTTTCAGCCCATATGTTCATTATTTTGATCATCCGGTAGCGGATCATTTCTGTCTCAGTTTACTCTCACTTCAACCGTGTATTCCCCCAGCAGCAGCAGTAGCAAACATTCGTTTCAGTAAAATAGCCCTGAAATGTTTTCAGTGACCGGAAATAAAAACGAAAAAACGGAAGAAGAAGATTTTTCATTCATTTTGTTTTTTTTCTTTTTTTCTTTATCAAATTAGAGAATGGTAGCCAAACTGTTTTTAAATGATTTCTCTCATCCTTATTTGATAATGAAAAGGAAAAACACCTTATTTAAAAAAAAAAATAAAAAAAAATCGAAAAAACAAATAATATTTTTGTTTATAAACTCTGTTCCTGGAACAAAATCAAAAATACCAAAAATAAATGTGCCTCTTAAAAGAAAAAAGAGGTACAACTTTGTCTTTTCCACCTTTGTATATACAAACCCAAACTGAAAATGACTAGAGTTGCTCTTCCATGTGAGTTACATATTTATGTACGTGAACATGTAAAACACATTAAAAGCCAAGACAAGCACTGACAAAAAGATATTTAGTCCGTAAAACCAAGCTTTCTTTCAGCGGTTGGGAAATTATTAATCCACAGGTCGGTATCCTGCTGGCTAACTGTAGCAGTGACAGTATTTGTTAACCCGGTCCCCAACCAGCCTGGATTGGAAATCAACTTGTGTTCTGCGTTTGGATCTGGCATTGGTTTTACGCCAGACGCCCTTCCAGATGCAACACCGTCCATTTATCCGGGCTTGGGACCAGCACTACAAAAACACCGGCTTGTGCCCCTTTTCTGGCTGGCTTAAATTCAGCATTCGTGTATGATGCCCGTTTTTCACTCTGAAAACGTTGCTAGCATTCACACACACACATAAACACACTCACACACACACATGAATTCAGCATCCATGCATGTGTTTGTGAGTCTAAGTCTTCAGGATGGGAAACGGGCATCAATAAAAATGGTCAAATTGTTGAATATTGGAATATAATTGCTGAGATTGTTAAGTTTTATTTTCAGGAACTATGACCGGACTCGGCTCTGGAGTGACTGTGTCCTTTCATGTCGGCAGCAGTGGTTCAAATAAGGAAAAAGGAGGATTTCAATTTAGCCTAGCATCATTTTACAGACTGCGACCCCATATGGCCGCCTGGATTGTCCCACATTCCCCGCTCTCATTCTCGCCCCCCTACCCATTCCCAAACGGAGGATAATACCTTTTGCACCTGTCCAGATATTGCACATGAATTTTCAACTGACCTAAAACTTGGATTGGACTTTTGTCTGAGGTCCTGGAGGTCCTTTAGATTAGAGTCTCTGCCAAAAATAGTGACAGACGCCACAGAGGTTTGGATATGAATGTTCTCTTTCTTCATCATTGAGTATAGGACACAACTGTTGCTGCTGGTAGTGGTCCATCAACTAACCCACTTTTAAATCAGTCTTCTAAAGCTGCTATTGTGTTTTGTTCTCATTGCCGGTATGATCTGACAACAAACACTGACATTCAATGATTTAAACTTGTAACTTGATCTTTTCTCTGACAAATAATTAAATTGAAGTTGGAAGACCAAAGACTTAAAATATAAAGCTGGATAGTGTTGCTCTGGAGAGGGACGTCTAGAATTACACCTTTTTTCTGTGAGACAACTGTACCAACCACCGTGTGACAGTGCTGGC
The DNA here is from genome assembly GCA_009660295.1 of Lophius piscatorius. Taxonomy (NCBI): domain Eukaryota; kingdom Metazoa; phylum Chordata; class Actinopteri; order Lophiiformes; family Lophiidae; genus Lophius; species Lophius piscatorius. The sequence continues at coordinate 85,537 of VRLP01000770.1, read as the reverse complement.
TTTGGAACTACTGATAAAACCTTCTAGTGGATGCAGCACAGAGGCAAATAAGAAAAAAAGACATGTGATGTTATGAGAAAGAAAGAAAGAAACAAAATCTGCATAGGGAGGAGGTTTGGGTGGGAAGTTGTATGCATGTATTATTTTAACTCTGATGTGCCAATTAATGTTTCATCCTGATGTTGAGTCAGATAAGAATACAAATGGAAGTTTGTGTCAAACTCAATCACAGACGGGGCCAAAATTAAAGATGGAGACCAGAACCAGGGGCCGAACAGGACTCAAATGGGCAATCTATGTTTAATCTGAGGTTAGATAGAACGATATGATGATTTATTTATTTTATTATTATAAAGAAGCCGACGGAATAGAAATTACTCAAATTACATTATTATTGTATAAATTAGTATCACTCTTGTTTGATGCGCTATAACAGTGCATTCTGGGATTTGTAGTATCCGATATTTTTCTGATTTAAGAAGCAGGCCAGTAATTATAAAAAATTAGACATTATCTTTCTGACCGGATATAATTGTTTTAACTCTAAATGTTCTGAGATTGACACATGTGCTCTAGATAGATCCCTGAAAGATCTTTTATGCTCAACTTTGAGGACCAAAGGATGTTCATGGTCCATTTGACAAATACAAAGCAGCTGGAACCAGCTGATATTTCATGTAACGACTGACACAAACAAAAAATGTCTCCATTGATTGGTAAAATGTTATGACCAAATGTGTGTGTGACAGGAAATGAAAAAAAACAACAAAGCGTATACAAACACAAAGATAGATGAAGAAGAGAAGGAATCACAGATAAACCTATTCATCAAGGTGATGAATACTGAGTATAACTAGCGTTTTTTTCCAACTTACTTCTGCAAAGGCAAATTATTAATACCCTATTGTTGCATTTGTCAGGATTTAAACATCGGCAGAACATGTATTAGCATGCAGGTCTCTGAGAGTCTTCTGCTAGACAAGTCAGAGCTCAGATACACGCTGTCCCCAAAGGGTAGTTTGAGTGGCATTGCGTTAGTGAGTTATTGTACAGAATGCCTTCTCAATCAGTGGGGCTATAATCTTGCTTTAGTTTATGACGTTCAGCCAACCATCGCTCACAGTCCTTATCTCAGCCCCCCCTCCCTTCAGTCTCTCATCATTCTCTCCATCTGTTGCTGTGTGTGAGGATGACTCCTCTATGCAATGATGTAAAGGGTACAACAATAGAACAAACACACCACAGGGCTCAACTGTCTGATAAAGGTGACACTCTGAAGCCCCCATGAGAACAATGTCTGTTCTGTTTAAACACTAAAATCACTGTTTTGGTATTTAGATTGTCTCCCGTGTATGTTGGTTGGTTGTAAGTTGGTCTGTTTGTTCATCAGCAGTATTGTGCAAAAAAAAAAATGACTGCACAAGCGTGCATGGGTCTGGAAAGAGTTAATTACATTTTGGTGGAGTAGCAAAAAAAGATCCAGGATGTATAAATAATTTATTGTGTGCCACCGCAAATCATTATTCTTTTATTCATGGTTCAGTTTGTTGGACTCTTTGTCAGACCCAAGTCTGACTCTTTGATCCAGGCCTTGGTCCTGGGGAGGTTTCAGAACTGCAATTTTGGTCCTGATTGAAGTGAAACGTCTGAAAGTTCAGACCAAACAATGTGGCTGTGGAATCATCCACGGCTTCATGCCAAGCATAAAGATGAAAGCAGTAGAAAGTAGTCAATTTGTGTCAAAGGACACTGATGCTGCTGCATCGGGAAAAAACTCAATGCTCTGCTGTGGACAGATAATAACTTCAATGAAAGGTCAACGAGAGAAAACTGACTTCACGAGGCTAAAACTGTTACTAGGAAAGAAATATCATTTAATTGCATTCTGTCAAGCGGGATTTTGAGATGTGGATAGAATTTTATCTCACATATATTCATCCTTAGGCAGGTAAAGTAAGAAATGTGAGATACTTTTTCATTTTGGCTTTCAGATTTATTTTTATTTCAAGAAAAAAAATGATGGGATTTTTAGTTCATTCAATTTTTATATAAGTAGGTGTCATCACACATGAAATGACATGCATGTGTTTTTACACTGAGAATGTTTTGTTTTTGGAAATTTTCAAAGCTCTAACTGTAGAGCTCTAGATGGCAAAGTAGGCCTAAAGTTTGAGTGAAATCAGGGCATTTAAATTTAATTACAACTTCCTAATATCTGTCTTTCTAGCTTACTGTTTTATCCAACTTATTCAGCTCCAGTTTTCTGTCTGTTTTTTTTCCCTCTATGTGATCCATTGGCGGCTGGTGAGTTTAAAAACTCAAGAAATTAAACATTCCTTTAACTAAACTAGGCATGTATTTATAATAGTCATGATCAAATACATGTTTTTTTACAACAAATGTTGAAAATCCTTGTCACCTGTAACCTGACAAACAAATGTAATCAGCTTTTATGGTTTTGTCCTCATCAAATGCACCAGATGATTTTATGTTTCCAATTACGAAGCTTTTTTTTTTTTTGCAAAAATTTTGGTTTTTATGAGGTGGCTCTTATTTTTGAGAGTTATGCTTTGATGAGAAAATAAAATACAAAATGTCCTCTTGTGATACACTCCATCCCGTGCATTTTTTTTTATCATTTTGTAGATTTCAAAGTATGAGCGTGTGTCATAAACCCCCGACTACAAACACAAAAACAAACACCAAAACTGTTCCAGGCTGTTCAGCTTTTCACGACTGCTAAAGCTAAACGAATAAAATTTATAGCGGCAGATATTTTTTAATTCATCTGAAAGTAGTTCACAATAAATCAATCTCTCCCTTTCCACCAGTAGGTCACCCTCAAGCGCCTTACAGTGGTGCTGGAATGTTGATTGTTTAGGGAGGACATCCTCCTTCGTAGCATCACTCCCTGTGTGTGTGTGTGTGTGTGTGTGTGTGTGTGTGTGGCCCACAGCCGATCAGCATGAAAAAACAAAAACATCTGTAGGTGTTTCGCTGTTGGTGCATAATCTAATCAATAAAATATTTTTTACAATGAAGATATAAAAATGATTTTATCAATGATACAAAAATTTGGTAATGGTTTTATTTCCATTTATATTTTGAGCTAGCCCTTGCCTCTCAAAAACAAATATTTCTTTAAATGATCACGTTTATCTTTAATGGTTAAATAGTATCCAACCCTGTCAGAAAGGCAACATCACGCCAAACCATTTTCTCCCAAAAATTTGATACGCAAGTGTAAAACATTGAGAAAATGTCCCTTGTTTTTGGAATAAACAGAAATAGGGACGCAATTTTGGAGGGCTGGAAAAAGGACATGTTTTCCAATTCAGTTTAATCCGGTTGTGTTTTTGTTTTGGCATGCATTGGTGTTACTCATGCTTTTAGGTAAAGATGTACAGGCCTTAAAGTAATAAAGATGGTATAGTTATTAGGTTGTTGACTTTCCACAGTCACATTAGATATTCTGGTCTGTGGGCAGTATTTCTGCAGGTTCTTTTTAACCAGCATGGTATGCCTCACAGGTATAAGACGATAAATCTGAAATGCATTCAGGCTACGTTGTTGCTCAAGAGACGGTCAGACATCCAGTTAGTTTATAAAAACAATGCTGTTTTCCAATATTAATGAGTCCATTTTTTGTTAATAGTGAAAGTTTTGTTGATACAGAAATATCAGTGACTGAAAGCATTTTTCATCTTCTTGAGGAACTAAGACCAGAACGTTTCCTCAGGCTTCTCCAAAATGCTTCTGTTGCATGATGCTGATGAGAGACTGGAGGGTGGAGCTGGACTTCTTGTTATGCCACCACAACTGTTCCTCTTAGTCCTTTCCTTGTTGCTCCTCCGCCCCTCGTGTATCCTGTTTGTTTCTTCCTGCAGTGAGTCCATGTCACAGGCTGGCTTTGCAAATTCCTGCAAGACGTATCTGTTATTTCAATCCATGCTTTTTCTGTAATTGCTTATCCTGAACAGGGTTGCTGTGGGACCGGAGCCTATCCCACCTGACGATGGGTGAGAGGCAGTATACACCCTGGACAGGCTACTACTTCATCACAGAGCCAACACATAGATACAGTAAACCAATCACTCTCCTAGTCACACCTATTGGCAATTAAAAGTCACCCATTCACCTTTATTACATGTTTTGGACTGAGAGGAAGACTGAGAGGAAACCCACACAAACACAGGGAGAACATGCAAACTCCAAAAGGCTGGTCAGAGGTGTATTTGAACCCAGAACCTTTTTGCTGTGAGGCAAGTGCCATGTTGTTAAATCATTGTATCTTAGAGCATCACATGTTTTGGTCCACACTGCATTGATATGTCACATGGTCCAAACCAAGAGTTTGTTTGAAATAGAATCAAGACTCATCTATTCAGAATTCTAGGTCCGCATGTTTGGTTCTGACCAAGGTTCATGTGGCAGTGTGTCAAATGAAGCACACCAGCAGAGAATCCTACCAGCGATTGTTTTACTCAAACCAAAGTTGTCAAGTAATAACGAAATAAGAAACTCACAGATGCAGGAAAACAGATTGTCAGGACTTTACGTCATTAGGTTGGTTTCTTCGCACAACCTAGTCACCATGAACATTTAAGACGATCCACATCAGATTTATTCATTTGTTCATTATTATTATTCTTATTATTAAGCTATTTCCACCTGTCATCTTATTAAACTAGTAGACTAGTATTTCCTTTTGCTAGGATTTGCCAGAAATCATACAAAAACCACACACTTTGTATCAGCCACGCACACACAACTTTTAAACTCAAGATGTATATGTAATGTCTAGGCGGACATCTTACTTGTCCGAAGACCGAGTCAACAATGGGTCGCAGCTTTCTCCTCTCTCCCTCTTGCAGCCAGAGTTCATCTGGGTCTCCCACGGGGGAAGACAGACTCAAGCTCTTGGCCTTGGGCTTCGGTGGCCTCTTCATACTCGCTGAACTCCATCGCCTGAATGACTCGATCTTCTTCTTGATGGAACCCTGGGGGATCAACAGAGAGATTGAAATGTGAAGGTCGTTCTGTGTGTAACAGGTGGAAAAGTGAATGGATAGTGGAAAGAGGGGACTGAGTGGGAGATTATTATCTATGTATTGGAGATTATGAATGAGTGAATGAATAAATGAACGAGCAGACATCAATTCAATCAATCCAAGCTTCAAGATTAAATGCTCCATAATTACTAGACAGAGAGGAATCAAGGAAAGGTTGCAGACACATTAAAGGTTTTAATGATTTCCCTTTTTAAATGTGACAGAAACGAGATTTGATTGGAAGTAAGAGTATCGAACTATGGAGTTTTCATTTATTTCCTATAAAAGTTAGCGTTATTAACAGATTTTACGTTTAGATTATTTAACATAAAGACAGATTTACTCTGACACGTATAAAAACATGACGAGTGTTTGCCAGCTAGGTCTCGGGGTCACCACAGCGAATCATGCTAGGCTTGTCAAGGACCAGTGGCAGGATTTAGGACAAACTCCTATTTTTGGCTTGTGCTCCCACTGACCTTCTTCGTCAACTTCCCCTCTGGCACGTCCACGGATGATACGCTCTTCGCGTCAGTCATCTTTGCAGCCCAGCTCGCATGCACAGAGACTGTCACTCCTCCTGTCACACTCTTGTTCACTCCTCCTCTTTATCTCTAGAGCATCTGACACCGGTTGATAATCTGAGGCATATCTATCTACTACTGTTGTTGCTCCTCCTTCTCCCTCTCCCTCCAACATCCCTTTGCCTGTATCTCCATCCATCACTTTACATCTGTCCATCCACCTCCTCTCAGGATTTCTCTTGCTGTGAATATTGCACTAACGCACACACATTCTAATTCAGCCAAGAAAATGGAGGTGCAAAAAGTGAGGATTTGTTCTGGCTTTTTTAAACTTTTGATGGTGACATCATCACTTTACATTTTCCTACTATTGTTTAACTTCCTCTTACTACTATCATGAAAAACAACTGGATTTATAGATATTTATGGTTTGTAAGTTCGCGGTCTGGAGGATGTGTTTTTAGCCTGAGACTATTTATTCCATTGTATACTGGACATGTCAGGGATATTATCATCATTGCCACCAAGATCGTTGCAGATTCTTTGTGTCAATGCAATAACTCAAACACAATTTCAGGGATAATTTTCAAATTTAATATGCACATAGACCACTGACTAGGGGGAGCCTTTTTACAAAAAGCATCGTATTTTTGGACATAAATCCTGAAGAAGGGGTCCAACTTAGTCCACATTTTGTGATTATTAATCAAAATGAAGAGATCTATGTAGAATGTGTCATAATTTACCCTGACAGTTCATATTTTATTCTCTCACAAAAAACAGTTTTTCAAAAGTAACAATCCTATAAACATTGTAGCTGTTTTTTGTTTTTTGTTTTACAAAAATGAGGCTCAAAATATGACTCGACAGAAAGAGTGATCTAGTATGGAGTTCTGGCGAAAGTTCAGTCAGGAAGACTATGAAACTCAGCCCAGCTCATCTCTCCCCTCACTCCCAGCTGTAATGGCGATCCATACATTCTTATGATTCTTTCTCAGCCGTTAACAATCGGGCCTGTTTACTCCCCGATCAGCGGCACACTTGAACCCAATGGCTACCACCTCTCTCCTCACGTCAACCAATCACCAAGCTGTTCCCAGTTTCCACTATGTCTCTCTTCCCTCCTCAGCTCTCTTGCTGCCAGTATGTAAATCCTCTTCCTCCCCTCACCTGGCTCATGGAGTTCCTCGTATTCCTCATCCTTCTGGCTCCAATCCCAGAAGAGTTCATCACCACCAGTGTCCAGGCTCGGGGGGGTCTATATATTCTGCTGCCGCTCAAAACAGTTCGCTCAGCTTGATAAGAAATCCCCACTGAGCCTGAGCGCCAAAGATTTTATATTCATTACTTTGCAGAGTTAAATAAATTACCCATCCTTCAATTTACGATCGTTAAATAAACAACCTTTATATATATATTTATATATATATATATATATATATATATATATATATAAATAAGGTCCGAAATAAAATCAATTCAAATAGATTTATATAGCGCCAATTCACAACAAACGCCATCTCAAGGCAGTTTCCAAAAAGAACAGGTGTAGACCATACTATTTATTGAACAGGTCTAAGAAATCCCCCTTGAGCAAGCACTTGGTGAATTGGGGAGAAAAAACTGCCTTCAAAAGGCATAAAAACCTCAAGCAGGTCAGCCCAATTCAGGGTGAGTCACCTTATGTCTTGATCAGTGGGGTTGGGAGAGAGAGAATCACATTTAATTTGATTTAATTTCCGTTCAATCAACGGAATTGCTTAACCCAGCCACAAAGTGGTTATAAGCCAGTGTAAATAAAACGCCAATCCTAAGCCCGCATGTTTGGGGAGGGTTGTGTCAGAAAGGACATCCGATGTAAAACCTATATGAGAATCAATATGCAGAACATAAAACTGATTTCAAAACCTGATCGGTCGGGACCCAGGGATAGTAAGAACTGCTGGATGACTGGGTAACTACAGAAAAAGTAATAAAGGAAGGTGCCTGGTTTGTGGTCTGGAAAAAGAGAAAATAAAGAGAAGTGTTGATTGAACGAGGAGGTCCAGGAGAGTATACAGAGGAAGTGGGGTTGCATGAGAGAGGAAGAAAGTAGGCAGGAATACAGAGAGACGTGGTGTTAGGTGAAGAGTGAGCCAGTAAATGCTCAGTGAGAGGTCTATGAGAGGTTTAAGAACAGAGATAGGACTTGTACTGATTGTTAAAGCAGAGGGCTCGAGATGGGAGAGATGTGCAGCGAGTAAGAGTAAGTGTATTAAGAAGTGAGGAGAGTGTGAGAGTGTGAGAGCAGGATGGAAAGAGCACCTTGGAGAACTGAGGAAGTGAGAGTAGCTCTGAAGAGGATGCAGAATGGAAAGGCAGTTTGTCCTGATGACATACCGGTGGAGGTTTGGAGGTGTTTTAGAGATTGTGGAGTTTTTGAAAAGATTGTTCAACATGATCTTGGAGAGTGAGCTGATGCCTGGGGAATAGAGGATTTTCAAGAACAAGGGTGATCTTCAGAGCTTTAGAAACTACGGGGGTATAAAGTGCTGATCGAGAAGTAAGGTTATATTTTGTTATTACAGTTATATTTTGTCTTTGTGGATTTAGAGAAAGCGAGCGGCAGAGTTCCGAGGGAGGATTGGGCTATTTTAGGAAGAAGTATGGAGTGGCAAAGAAGTATGTGAGAGCTGTGGAGGATATGTATGAGAGCAGTGCAGTAGGAGTGACAGATGGGTTCAAGGTGGAGGTGGGACTGCATCAAGGATCAGCCTCGAGCCTCTGCGTATTTGTTATGGCTGACAGATTAGGTCATATAGGAGTTTCCGCGGACTATGAGGTTTGCTGATTACATTGCGATCTGTGGTGACACCAGTAAGGTTTAGAGACGGTTGCACTGATCAAAGCCCAGGTTAGATGTCTTGGGAGTCAAGAGAGACCAGATTGAGATGGTTTGTACACGTGAAAATGAGGGATCGTGGATCTATTGGTAGAAGAATACTGGAGATGGAGCTGCCAGGCAGGAGAAAATGGAAGACCAAAGAGGAAGTTTCTGGATATGGTGAGAGGACATGCATTTGGTCTGTGTGACTGAAGATGATGCAGAGGACAGGGCTAGATGGAAACAGATGGACCTCTGTGGCGACCCCAACGGCCGAAAGAAGTAAAATCTGGGTAATTGCTTGTAAAATGCAGGAGAAAGGTTGCTTTTAGGGAATATGAACTTGCTCTGAGGTACAGGATGGATCATCTTGAATCAGGGAAATTGAGACCTTTAAATGCTCCACCAGCTTGTTATTTATTCATGAAGGAAACAATCTTTTGATATTTGGCTATTGTGATGTCATACTAGGACTCAACCTAATAAGAAGTAATCATGTAACAAGCGATTCATGGCATCATCAGTATTTGCTTTACCTGATTATCATGGTCTTTTATTATGGTCACCATTGTAGTGGTAACCAGGAAAACCTTCCCTTCTCTCTTTGGAGACTCTTTCTGAACAAATAGATCTTTGTAGTCCAAATATTTAGCATAAAACAGAAGCTTAAATGAGATTCCAAATAGCCCTTGCCATTAAATTCCAGAGTGGCGTTTCAGTCCGGTACTGAGTTGGGTTGTCAATTGGATGTGTGTACTCATCACCGTCATGAACTGTAAATGGTTTTTTTTCCTTGTACCAGATATGGCCTACACATTTGATGATAACGAACGGGAAAATATCCATATTGCATGTTTTTTTCCATGTGACAACATAAGCCTTATCTTCCTAAATGTTGACATTGTTCTGTGCAATTCTTTGAAATGAAATTTTTTTTGTCTGATGACCAGACAAACACAGAACAAACATTCATGTTACAGATTTTGACATGTGATTTTTTTTTAAAAACATAAAATGTTTAAACCCAAGTTGTATTGATATATTCAAATAAGTGTATTTATTTACCAAAATGATGAGTTCTATCAAATCAATTTGATTGCATTAAATATGCAATTTAATTGATTTGATAGAATCAATTAAATTGATCTCTATCAAATGTATGTGATGTGTAACTTTAAAAGGTGAAATCAAGCACTAGTGTATAAATCAAGAAGAATAAACCTTTAAAAAGATTTGTATTACTATTTTTAACAGATTCAATTAAAGCAATATTACAGATCTTCTGGTCTGACTGGTGATTTGCATCCAATCATTCATCACTGTCTTTTGCCATCTTGAAGAATAATGCCAACGGACTAGCTGTTGCCATGGTAATGCAACACCATATAATTTTGTGATGTCATAATAAGTAGAGGTGAAGGTGAAGCATGATGTCACAAAGTAGAGGGAAAGGCACAAGCTGTGAATGTTCCATGATAAGACCATAGAGGGAAGACGGATCAACAGTTTGACAACTTTGATCAACTCTCCACCATGGAGATGATCTTTTAAGGAGGCTCATCCATCTATGTGAACTTTTTATTGATGAGAAAGACCCAAAACATCCCAGCTGATACTTCCTGTAAGTATCATCAGTTTGTGTCAGACCTCTGTTCCCCAAACCAACGTTTTATCTGTCACAACCCAGCTGTCAACAGAAAGCTGCTAGAATGCTGCAAGGTTCATCATTGTGGTAATGGCAAACAGCTAAATATCAAATCAACCACGTTTGAGCCTCTGAAAATGTCTGATGTCTCTGATAGATTTTCTTCTAGCATACACAGACAGCTGTGTTAGCATGATGACTATGTTATAGTTATGTTTTAAAAAGCTCCCAGGTGCTTTCTAGATAAACTAGTTTCGGGCTCATCTTTCGATGATGAGTTGTCTCTCTCAAGCAGACAAGTCGGAATTATCTTCAGTCAAACATGCCTGTTGATATTAGCATCTTGGATAATGTATTAGCTTCTTGGTTAATCTATTAGCATCTCGGTTAACTTATTAGCATTTTGGCTATTATTTTAACGCTGTATTATCTTCTGTTAAAGTAGTTTGTTTACGCATCATGGCTAACATGTAAGCTAATGTGCGACTTTTCGGAGCCTTCTAGACTGAGACATCCGCTACTTTTTACATATTTTTGTTTATTTTTGGACATCAAATAATGAATGGTCTTGATCTTACATGCTAACAGTCATAATGCTAAAGGCTAATCCATATTAAATGCAAAATGACCTTCATAGATGAAGAGTGTGTAGCCAAACCAAAATTTTAGTTTTACTACAAGCGCGTATAATATATATTAGTTAATCTGTTACAATACATTTAGGGAACTTTTCTTGAATCACAAAATGTGGTAAAAACAAATAAGAAATGTCGAAAGCATTTTCCAAAGTTTGGAGAAACTCCCAAAATCAATAAGAAACTAGGCCTAAGCTGTCATCCCAGACAGCAAGATAAAGGTATCAGGCAATGGTATAAGCTCCCCCTGGTGAGTAAAATATAAAGTATAAGAGCAAAACACAATTGACACACTATAGATCTCCCTGAGTCGATTCATTTGCACCAAATTTGGACTTAATTCAATCAATAGTTTAAAAAATTGTGGTGTGAAAATATTTGGGGATAAAGCTCCAAAAGAAATTTGAAAATGATCCATGAAACAGTTTTTGAATTATCGTCTTAACACGAAGGATCTGCGGCAGCGGCGGACACTGCGGTGGCGAAACCGACCTTTTTATATCCTTGACTTTTCGGTGATAAAATAAGGAACCTCCTTAAATATCCCTCATACATATTTCTATGATATGAAAAACAATTGTATTCCACAACCACAACCTTATGGTTGTGTTCCACAACCTTATATCATGTGCAATATACACATATATATGTATATATATATATATATACATATACAGTATAAATAAAGATATATATGTGTGTGTAGTAATATGTTTCTATTTAATATTATCCATTATCTGTAGCGCTTATCCTGATTAGGGTCGCGGGAAGGCTGGAGCCTATCCCAGCTGACAGAGGTCGTGAGGCGATGTCCACCCTGGTCAGATCATAATCTGTGACAGCTTCAAAGATGTACTCCTCTTCACCGGCCCCGTCTGGCCACCCAGTCCATGGCAGCAATCTCTACTCCACGTACTCCACCTACCTCGTACAGTCGTGGATGGGCGAAGGAACCTTTGGGAAGGTTGCAAAATGCACAAGGAAGACTGATATGACGACGGTGGCAATAAAAATGATTAAGAATGAGGGAGAGTCGAGAATTCAGGCAGCTGAAGAGGTAGGAAAAGACACCTGATGAACTTCTACTTCTTACATCAACTGTATTTGAAGGAATGTCTGCTATTATACGTCTTAATGAGGGTAAAGTTAATACCAAAACATAAAAGTAATGTTTCCTCAGGTGTCTGCCCTGTTGAAACTGAAATCACTGGACCCAGACAAGTGTAATATAGTCCGGTGGTACCGAGCATTCATTGATATGGGATACATCTGTCTGGAGTTTGAGTATCTGGACCAAAGTCTCTTTGACTTCATGCAGGCGAGAAATTCCCAACCTCTGCTTCTAAAAGAGATTCGACCCATTGTCCAGCAGGTGTGTGTTACCAAAATTCCTTGGACATCTATAATCAATTTTAAAATGAATACAAATGAAAGTTTAACAACCTTCCAGATAGCCAGTGCTCTTGATCACCTGAAGACTATCAGCCTGATACATGCGGACATCAAGATGGGGAACATCATGCTGGTGAACCATGTCCGGGAGCCTTTCAGGGTCAAAGTGATTGACTTCGGCTTGGGCTGTGATTTGTCGGCCGCCAGGGTGGGCTCGTACATCCAGAGCCGTGCATACAGGTGAGTATGCGAAGCGATCCCTTAGTAATGTCTTGTAATACTATTAGACGTTTTAGTGTTCAGAGCTGTGGGTTCTGATTACATTAAAGATACTATGTTATGAAGAAGAACGGTGCCTGACATGTCTAATTGTCTTGTCTTAGGTCTCCAGAGATTATCCTGGGCCTTCCATTCACAGAAGCCATAGATATGTGGTCTCTGGGCTGCGTGATGGCAGTTTTGTGTATTGGAACTTTCCTCTACCCCGGATATTGTGAATATGAAATGGTAAGTATGCAGTATTATTTAATTACCTTCTATTTATCAGGAGAGTTGTTTTTTTTAGCATCATGTGGACATTTATGGACAAAATCAATAAGCTATAACTCTTTAGTAGACCTCCATCTGGACTCCCAGTGTGACTTGATATGTTGTATGTTCAGATGAGGTACATAGTGGAAACTCAGGGTCAGCCGCCTGACAAGCTGCTAAACTCTGGAGTCAAGACAAGACGTTTTTTCCAGAGGAAAAACGGCTCGACCACCGGTTACTGGCAACTCAAGGTACCACCGCTTCACTGTCTGTCTGTCCTGCAGGGTTTAAGTGGCCATCTTTCTCTCTCTGATTTCTAACAGGCTGTAAAATATTTGCTTTTGTATTTGTCTCCAACTCTGAATGTGAAATGCTGTTTTGTTTCTGCTCACTGTTTAGTCACTGAAACGGTTTTATAGAGAGACAGGGATTAGAGTAACCGAGAACAGGAAGGTGAAGTTGAGGTCTCTGGATGACCTCCCACATGTAGGTTTTTCTTCATCATTCACATTAACAAAAGTGATAATGATTTTGTATCCGAAGAATACGTAGAATATGGTCAAAATTCTCTAGGATGAATCTAGATACCCCAACATTGTTTCATGTTTATTCAACCATCAGGTCCGTGTGACCAATCCTGTGAGTTCTCCAGACGGAGCTGTAGAAAACACAGATCTGCAGATGTTCGTGGAGCTGGTTAAAGGGATGCTCAAACTTGATGCTGCAGAGCGAATTACGCCCCACCAAGTGCTGGAGCATAACTTTATCACCATGAATCACATGGTCCACCTGTCCACCACCAGCCCTCAGTAAGATAATATTGTCATTTCAATGAGTATTTTTAAAGTATTTTGAGTTTTTCTCATACAATTCACAATCCTCATTTTGTCGTAACGAAGTGCTGATGGAATGATTTATGGTTTTGCAGTGTGAAGTCCTGCTTTCAGCTTATGGACGTCTGTAAGAAAAGCCACACCTCAAATTGTGGGAAAGCTTTGTTTAGGTCCTTGCAACAGGTATCCTCCAGGGCCGTACAACCTGACTGGCAGAGTTGCACTCCTAGTCGTTGCCTACTCCTACCTCCCCTGCTTATCTTCCTCCTCCTCCTTCTCCCCCTCCTGCTCAGAGAAGTGACCTGAGCCAATCCTACTGCATCCAAAAACATCCCTGCACTAGTTAGTACCTAGACAACATCAGTCAAGACTGGGAAAAAGAGGAGACTTAATAATGATGAAGAGGGGAACTGGAACGCAGCCTCTAAACATCATTGTTGAAGGTTGAGCCTTGGCACAGGTACACTCACTTATACCAGTCACATCACGTTCTGATCACATATAAAGGCAATCTAAATAATTCTGGATCAGCTTGGTGTACATTTGTTTATTTTCAATCTTTGAAACCATTCTCAAACCAAGGCTCCAGCTCATCAAACGTCAAAGGATACGTCTTCAAGCTCTTGGCCATGTCTGCGTTTAAGTAGTTGAGAGCTCTTTTGTGTAACACTGTTCAAAGCCCCAAATGCAGAAGCAATGTCATTGAGCAATGGGAAAATACTTTTTCTCTGTAAATACAGAAAAATGTTAATCCTGGCTTTAAATGTATTTCCAGAACTTTTGTCTGAGACAGTTTTACCTTCGCCTTGCCGTTAACGATTCAACTGGGTCAGTTGCTCCGTGATATCTGTTAGACATACAAGGTCTAATCTCCATTCAATGTCCTGAAGAGGTATAGTGACCTCCCTTCTGGTGTCCACGGACTCTTTGATTTCACCCAAAAGTGACAAAGAAGCTGCAAAACATTACCCTGCACATGCATCAGATTTCAGGGTGTAGTAGCAGGTCTCCATATTCAGCTAACAGCTGGTAGGTAGCTAACGTCGAAGTTATTGTGGCATTTACGTAAAAACCTCTTGCGTCACTGTTGTCCCACAAAAAAGACACTCTTTTCTTTCATTTGCTGGGTTTACATTGATGCTCTTCTTCATTCTTATCAACATAATTCCGAATTAAGATTTCGGGTCAACTGTTTACATTAGTTCTGATCTAATCGGATCTGGTGTTTACATGAGCCAATGCATTCAACCGAAAAAGCAGTTATAAGTTGTGTGAGAAGCGCAAAAGTGACCAATGTATGACATGTTTTACCAGAAGACAGGCGTCTATCGTGTGATCAGAGCCGTTTTTGCTGGAATTGTGATGCTTTCATTGAAAAAATAGTTTGAAAATAAAACCTTCTCTCTCCCACGAGGAGGTGAGCACAAGAAAGCCTTATTGGTACGTTAGAGTGGTTTTACTTTGAGAAACATTATTTCATTACGACGTTGGCAAACATAACGTGTTGTGTGGTAAACTAGCTAGACATGTTATATTAAGATCAACTTCATAGAAGTAATGTTAGAAGCAGAAAGCCTTCTTCACACAATTCTTCCTGAAAAACCGAGACCCACCGATGGTCGGACCCTTTAGTTTTGTTCCCTTCAATTATTTCATTCATTGGGGCATAACAATCTAGGTTCAAATCCACTTTTGTTTGTGAGATTTATCCTTATAATCTGCGATATTAGAGTTTCCCAGCGCTTTTTAATTACTTCACCAATTCAGTCTATCACGGTTCCTGACGGTTTTCCTTGGACTTGTTTGAAGAGTTCATTATTTCTTACTTTCCCACTTAATTCTTTAGGATTTTTTATTAAAAACAAACTCACTGTAGGATTTGTTCATCTAATGTCGGCATCATGTATGCGGGTTTCACTGCTGTGCCCACGCTGACCAGGAAGTATTCCATTACGCCGTTTACATGATGCGGTTGTCTTTCTTATTGGTACTTTATTAGTAGCTGAGTTATTGCCAGACTCCAAATCTACTGAAAACTCCAACAAACTCTCTGAGTAATTCTCACATACCCTGTGGCCGCTTGTCTCTGGCGCCTTCCACTTCAGCATCTCTGTTACGCCCACTGACCTCCCATCTCCAATTCTCCTCAAGAATTCTTGAACTGCGCCTCCAGGACCACCCCCAAGGAATTTTCAAATGTTGAAAAACACGTTATGTTACCAAAATGAAATAATATCCAGGATATGCCAAATCCCTCCTCTCGGCAAAGTTTCATGAATATTTGTCTAGTAGTTTTTTCATAATCTTGCTCACAAACAAACAGACCAACACTTGAAAACATGACATCCTTTATTTTTATTGCTGTGTTTTATTGACATTTCTGAGGGAGCTCACATAGTTTATGAGTATTCTCTTGTCTATTGTCAACGGTTTTCTCTGTTACTCAGCCAGCTCTCAGTTTTCCCATCCATCTACATTAAAACCCTCACCTCGGGTCAAAGGCTCTAAGTATTCAATAAAAAAGAATGAGGTCAAGGATACATGAGGTGAAAAGAGCTTCCTTTATTGGGTGGCTGGGCTGAGACTTACAGATCAGGTGTGGAGCTAACAATCCAGAGGTTAGGTGGGTCAGGATGCCTCAGGCATGCCTGTACAAGATGGTAGCCTCCTTGCCCATATAGTGAATGATTTCTTAGTTGTTGTTTTTTCTTCACTCTTACCAATTTTTTCCAAATGTAGTTTTAATCTGTAGTCCTGATGAAGAACGAGTTTCAGCGTCTGTAAAATCTATCATGATCACATTTTAAAGAGAGGCGATTCTGCTACCAGACTTCCCTGAATAACTACAAGCGCACTGGCCGGTGGTATTCCAGACCACTGACACTATTTTGCCAAACCAGACACATCCCACTGAACTAACCGGGCTCGTTAGATTATGTTGGGACGGCTGTAGCATCTCCTCTTCGTCAGCTGCTCTACACTAACCACGGTTGCTGGTAATTATCCTATGACTCTTCTGCCCAGCGAACAGCTCTCCTGCAGTGAGCTCCAGATGTCATCTCATCCTAGCTGCAACGCTCCCCTCTCACGTCCATCCCCCCCTCGCCCCGAGAAGAGGCCACATTCTATCAACGCAGAGCGAGTGAAATTCTCTAACGGATTTCACCCAACGCCTTCTCTCTGCGTTAACTCTGATAATTGGTGAATCTATAACAACGAAATTGCGCTTCTTTAACGCTGTTACACTGTTTCTCTTGTGCTCCAGGTCATCCTGAAAAAACTCCCATGACCACTATCGCTTTCTTCCTCAATCACCAGAATAATAGTCCATATGGGTTCAAATGGCACAGCTCTTCATCAACCAGAGTTAACCAAATCTTCTGTTTGTTTTTTTTTATCTCCTGAAACACAAGAGGGAAATCAGTTTTCATCTCAAGTCCTTTTCCCACCACCATCCTCTGTGTTGATGGCTTCAACAGAATCCTTAGTCTTCACACCTGGCTGCAGTCCACCTGCAGAGCATTCAGTGTGGGCTTTCTTGTCAATTCTAACTTGTTCTTGAAACAGATTTCCTTCCTCAGGCATCCTGGCAACATACAGCATGCGGTGCTGTCCCACCTACATGTGTGACTGTTTACGTCTCACACCAGACCACCGAAAACCGAAGTTCGGAGATGCTCCCAGTTGATTGAAATTTGGGGTTTTTCATTAGAAGCTTCCCTCCGGGAATAAAATATGAACTGTTTGCGTTGAATACAAGATATACAAGATAGATCTCCTCTAGGCAATTCAGGTGCACCAAACTTTGACTTAATCAGACCACCAGTTGAGAAATTATGACCCCAAAAGATGTTTGGAGATTAAGCTGGCCCCCTAGTGTCGAAAATATGTAACCAACCTTTCACAAAATCTATCCGGTTCTTCCTCGCACACAACTGTGTGACTATGAAATTTGAAAATGATCCATAAAATAGTTTGTAAGTTATCATCTTAACACAAAGGATCTGCAGCAGATGAAGAAATGGTATGACCCCAACTTTTCAGGGATATAATGAAACCATAATGTTGGAAATAAGGCTTGAGTGAGTTTGTTATGGTGAACCAAACAAGAACAAATACCAGAAATTCTATGTACTATGTGTCTGTTGACAGGGGTTTACTGTCACAAATAGGAAATTTACCAACCATGTTCAATTTCATATTCTTGAAACAATGTTAAATTGTACTATTGTATTTTCAAGGCTGAGAGCTGTTGATTGAGAGAGTCTTGCCATTATATATTTCTTTCAAACACAAACTAGGCCTACGTTTAGGCCTACGTTGTCATTCCCGACAGCAAGGGTATATCCCCGACAAGTCCACAATCCCCCTTCTCAAATTAAAGGTGAAGTTACGAAGAAGTTTAGTGGACCATTGGAGTAAGGTATGATAAATATAGGATAGATCTTCCCAAAACGATTCATATGCAACATATTTGTGATAATTTCGGACCAACGGTTGAATGGCCCCAAAATTGTTAGTGGTAAAGCGCGCCCAAGGGTCAGAAATATACAACCGACTTTTCCCAAAATGAATCCAGTTATTGCTCTCACTAAGGTCTATCGGGGTATGATGTTTGAAAATAATCCATGAAATATGTTTTGCTGATGACGTTGACGTTGGATATACAGATGTGATGGCGGCGGCAGCAGCAGCGGCAATGATGATTCCATAATATCCCCGACTTTTCGGGGATATATTGGAATCATCAAATATAAAACAGAGGTAGGAGTGTCACTCAGCAAAAGAAAACTTTTGAATTGGAATTCTTCTACTTGAAGCCTGATTGGAGCCTAGTGGTACGTTGAATAAGCACAGTATAGCAAGAATATACCCTATAGCACATGTTTCAATAGTACCTTATACTTATATAGCGCTTTTCAAGAAACCCAAAGACGCTTTACAGAGTATAGTCCGGACGGAGAAGACACAACGTTAGCCTCCTCTCCAGATATGTAAATGTAATAATATACATTCATTATTACACAGAGAGACAGAAAACGGGTGGGAGTCCACAGCGCTAACCACCGCCAACCGTGCCACAATGAATCATATCTGGCCCGTGGGTTTTTATAATAATTGGCCTGCTGGTATACAGCACAAACACCACAAATACTACAAATCCCAGAAAGCACTAGTTCGCTGCTCCTATGTTGTCTGATATCAGCGTTTATCCAGTCAGTCTAATAAACTTAAGGCTAATCCTAAAAAGAGATGCTACTGAGCTGGGAAGGGATATAGTTGCGAAAAAAATTTTCAAACGATAATAAATGTATTAGTAAGTCACAAGCGCGTATTAGTTAATAGAATGTTTTAATTAACTTGCGAGGTGCGTTCACATCCTTCATCCTTCATCCTGTGTCCGTGTTGTTATGTGATACACAAGAAAACATCCAATTGCTTTAATTTAATGTGAAATGCACCTGGAGATTGTTCATGGATCTTACTATTTTCTGAGGAGCCGCTGCTCCTAACTGCAGGAACAGATATTAGCAGTCTACTCTTCATGTTTTATTATGGTGGAAGAAAGAAAACGGCAAAATCAGACCAGCCATTTACCGAGGGTCTTTTAAAGATCCTACTTGTTGATATTGTTAATTAAAAACATGAATAAAGCTGATTTTAGATGTAATTTGTAAGTTAAAAAATATGGTTTTCTGGCGGTTGTTGATGAAAACTTTTCTTTAGAAATTATTCTTTGAAACTATGCTGATAGAGATGGAGACGTACAAATGAGTAATACTGATCTGATTTGAATTTAATCTGTATTTGAGTATTTTCCATTCCGTTGGTTTGTTCAGAATTATTCAGAAATAAAATAGTTAATAAAATAAGAATGAATTAATTGTCATAGTATGTATTCAAACTTACAAACTGTACCGGTTATTTTGATTGAGTTACTCTATGTAACCAAGTTATGTTTAAATTCATAAAGAGTGAATATGTCATCCTAATGGGTGAAAACCTCCACGTTTGTGTTACAAAGACCATGTAAACGGTTTACATTGGATGAAAAAGATTGTTTGTGAACCAGAATAAGTTTCTTTAAATGAAGAGAAATTGATGACCTAAATCTGTGAAATGAAGATGGCTGAGTGAACAAAACTGACGTCTCCTGTCTCTGCTTTTCCTGTATAAAACAGGACACATTTATTCTGTATACGGGAAACCTCGTGGCTTATGCTTGAGGCCTGTAACGTGTACAAATGCACAGTAAGAACTTTCTTTCTGGACTCTGGAAGTGACGGACACAAACTAAATGAAGAAATGCTTACAGCCACATTTTGATGACAGATATGTGGATGAGACGTCGACAGTTGCTCCGTCTGTGTTTGAATATGCAGGAGCACGATAAACGCACATACAGCTTCATTGTGTATATGAATCAATCCTTTCTGCAAAAGTGCAGGCATAGCGGTTTCATTTTAGTCATGATGTTTGAAAGCAGCCTACTTGCGTGCAATGCGTTTACTTATCTAGTGAGCATCTGTCGGCTATAAGTACTGTTGAAGTGCATTGAACCCTTTTAGAGCAATACTGACCACATCCTGCCATGTGGTCTGTATTTCATTCGTACCTCGTGGCTCATCCCTGCCAATTGTTTCTCACAGTGCTTTATGTAATCTCTCTGGCACTATCCTCTTCCTCATCAGATTTTGTCAATGTTCTCACTCTCCCCCTTCTGTTTCATTATCTCTATCCTTGGTATAAGTATACTGATAATCTTCACTGGTTTTATAGCATTCCATTCGTGTCTCTTTCCACGACAATACAGCTGACTCTTACAAGTTTCCCGGCCATATCCGCCTCCCCGGATTTACCCAAATTAGAAACGCCTGCAAAAATGATCCGTACAGGCATTCACTCCAAAACAGGCATTCAGCCCAAAAAAAAACGTTTTGTACAGCACCTTAATAAAATATTATTCTAATGCAGGTAAACAATGGAGCATTAGGGCCATGTTGACTGAGAAAATGTAAAAGGTAGCATATCTTATAATATATATCTTACAAACACTTAGGTTTTTTGGCACAAAGTGTTCATCAGAGCGTTTGCAGAACTGTGCTGGTACACTTTGGTGATATACATATACGGGAAGAGAAAGCACACAGCTGGTGGGAGGATCCAATCGCTCTCCATGTCCTCAAGCTTCCTGATCCAAAGACTAATCACAGATAGCCCCACTACATACAAGATGAGGCTTCACAACACACTAAACCAGAGCGTCATTCAATATTACAGAGACACATTCTTAAATGATAACCTCAATACAAAAAGCCTTTCAAGCTAAATTCATCAAGTGTATTCGATGCCATAGCGTTGAGTGTCTATATCCAAAACACCAATCCTGTAGAACATCTCCTCCTCTGGTAGGCACAATGACTTTTTCAATCCAACAACATCATCTTATTTGCTTCGGCATAATGTTTTGCAATTGAATAATTAATGTATCTTGTAGGGAGGTTCTTGTGCTCAGATATTTGTGTTTACAAAGGCCGTCTGGTTGGTCCCACATATACCAACCCACAGGGACATGGTTACATGTAAATCACATGGTTTGATGGTCCGTGCATGTTTATGTATTTCTTTCTTCGTTTCAGAAACCAATATTGAAAAACGAGTGGTCATTTATTTTTTCAAGATTCAAATAAAAATCAAGACTTTTTACCTGTTCAAGATCAAATGTGGAAGAGAGAATTTTGAAAAATGTTTTTTTTTTTCATTTACTAATTTGATTATGAAAAATAAAATCCCGAGGAGACAGAAACGAAATAAGGGTTCGTCTTTTTGTTCCCTGAGACTAAATGTTTGTTCCCTGAGACTAAATGTTGTCGTTTACACCTATGAGGGCGGCGCTGCTGAGCACCACCCTCAGATCGCAGCAAATGGGAAATAGATTAGCAGCTCTGAAATCAGGTTGATCTTGATTATACCTGCTAAGAAACACACGATCAGCCACAGCATTACACCCAGACGCTGGCTAACCTAAATACACAATGAATACTAAAATGACTGTTTTCTAACACAAACAGCAAAAGATAACATATTGCTATTATCAGTTAGTCTGGACCAATCACAACATCCAATTTTACGATGGTCCATTTCACCATCAGGCAGCATGACAAATGTGTAGCTGCAGTCCAGAGTACACACTCCACCTGAGATCTTTATTATAAACCACCCGATCCACTGGTGTCTCATCAGCTCCAGCATGGAACATGTAGTAATAGTGTCAGTCTGCATATAGACCGAAGCATAAATCATCATTCTGATATGTATGACTGCAGCAAAATCGATCGGTTACTATTGGATGCACACTTAGAGAATGACATCAGTTTCCAGCTGTGTAGAATATGCAACAATCATCCACAACATTAGAACCAATAACTGGTGTTAATGTTGTGGCTGATTGCTCTGAGTGTCAGCGCTTAGATTCAGATTTCCTTTATTTCAGGGCTGCTGACTAATTTCATATTAAGAGTAAAGACGCAGGGAAGACCAGTAAGAAAAGCTTTGAATCCAACCTAACGTCTTCATATTGCTTTGAAGTAAACTGAAATAAACTTTTGAAGAATTAAGTGATGATTGGCAGATTGATGATTGACTCAATGCGCCGCTGTCATTGACTTATAACGACCTCATCCGGTCTCAGGATACAAAACCATTTCCTGGCTTCTATCTCCTTGTGATTCTATTTTTTCATAATCAAATTAAAATTCGTTCATCCTTATTTGGTCTTGAAAATGAAGGATGTCTTGTTTTGATTGTTGTATTTTAAAATGTAAAATCAAATCCCAACTCAATAGTTTTTGGTTTTTCAATATTTGTTTCTGAAACGAAAGACAAAATACCAAACCATACACGGACCATCCACTTACAGTTGATGAATTCTCAAATAGGAGTTTTCTTCCCAGTGTGGGGATGATTGATTCATTTTGTATTTGATGGATTCAATGTTTGCTTGCTGCATAATATATCCCAACCACTCACAGGTGCCCTTATAACGACATAATGATTGTTACTGTGACTTTATCTGTCATTGGTTATGATGTTATAGATGATCGGTTTACATTCATGACCCTCTCGTTCAATTTATCCTCTTCATTGTTTCGAAAACGAAGCGGAACGCTGCACAGCAAAAATTCATCAAGAAATATCGGCAAAAAAGAGAGGGAGAAAAATAAGTTAGCCCCGAAGGGGGTCGAAATAGGGAAAGAGGAAGATAATCTGCTAGAACTGAATGGCTGAGAGGACAGCAGAGCTTTGTATGTCGGTCTGACCTGTTTAATCCTGCTCTGTCTTTATATTCTGAATCTTCCATCTCTGATATTCTCTACAAATTACAGCTACCTCCACACTAATCCTACACGTCTGTGGCCTACATTGCACCTCAGTTTGAGTGTGTGGGTGTTTTTCATTTGAATGAGACAGAGCCAGACGACCTGTATCAATCAAAATGGTTATCAGGTATGATCAAATTCAATCATTCAGAGAGGTAGTTGGACATTCAGCCGTTGAGAATTTAAATGCTCCTGGATTACAGGACCTGAAAAGCATAATCCCACTCCATAATTTAATGTCTGTTTACGTAATCAATGCTATTCTGCCCTCTGGTGGCCAAAATTTAAACAGCATGAACTCAAACCTTCGGTTGCTAGCCGTTAAAAAGCTTTTGTTTTTCTTGTGTTTTATTCAATTAAATATGCTTAATTTAGAATTAATTGAATGATATTTAATATAATAATAATAATAAAAATAAAATGTAGTGCTGCAAAAATGTACATTGACTTAGATTTGTCTTTTAACTCTGACATCTCAAAAATGCACTGGAAGCTAAGGGACACACATCTTGACTTGGTTCAACCTCTTTAATACAGTTTTATTTATTTCAAATTATTTCAAATTATTTATTTAAAATGAAAAAAGGCATAAAAACAAGTAGTCCATTAAATGGTTGCATTTCTTGTGGTTCCCCTGACCCACTTTATATTTCTCCCTTTCTTCCCACTTTCTCCCATTCCGGTCCGGCCGCCTCATCAAATAATAACAGGTAATAATAATAAATACAATGTAGGTGACAAACAAGTGCTGGAGTTTGACAGACTCTTCCTTTGCAGAATGAAATCTGTCTGGCACTGGTAGGCAGTCAGATCCTCATTCTGCATGCAGAAGCCGCTAGACAGGACAGGTTAAAAAAAATTAAAATAACAAATAAAATAAAAAGAATTTCTTGCAGATGTTTATCGATAATTTGTTGGAAGTTATCAGGTTGTGTGCTTATTCAGAAGATCATATGGAACCAGCATATTATTTATGAATCCTATTATGTTGATACCATAACCACTTATGACTACTTCTGCCCTCTGGTTGGCTTGAAATGATGATGTGGTTTCTCAACGCTCTCACAGGGAGGGGCTATACTGCAAAAAAAGTAATGCAACAAAAGAAAAAAAGAGCTTGTTTCTGGGAAATGTATCCAAATCTTGTAAAAAGAAAAAAAAAAAAAATTCTATTACAGAATTTATCTTATTTTGAGAAACACATCTTGTTTTGTCCTGATAAGATATCTCAGCTAATATAGACTTAGACCAAATGACCAACAAGGAAATGAACAACATTGTTTCCCTTCCGAACGACATAGATTCCATATAATATTGAGCTGGATTCAATCAGATTATGGTGCAGATTCCTCATGTCGTCTCAATCAAGAGACCAAAAGAGTCATTTAAAGTAAGTCTAACGCTATCTTAGCTTATAGCTTATCATTTTTGCACCTTTGGAGGCCCTTTATTTCACTTGTTTTCATGTTAGCCAACAGGGTACCGGCGGTAACTATGGACAGAAACAGGGAACAAGAAATCTTTTTCTGTGAATCCCCCCCCACTGACTGAAAAAAACCCAAACCAGACCAATACTTTGTTTGTACAAAAGACTTTTTAACTTAACATCAAAGCGCTACAGATAAACAAAAGGAATGTTAATTTATGGCAGTGAAGCCACACAGTGCTTTTGAAATATTCCTGAAATTAACTGAATAATGAATTCCTCTAAATCAAACAGAGTCAAAAATCCAATAGCAGCGGCAAGCCACGTTCAGCTTTTTACTCTTATCATGGAGAGGAAAGGGAGTCTGGTTCTTATGGTGAAACTGCCATTTTCTGGCTTCTGGCCACACTCTTCTGCTTTATATGTGTTTTCAAATTCCTCCCTGGCGCCATCAGCAACTCCCCTCCTTCCGCTACCAGACCGTCGAACACCGCTCCCAGACTCTGCCGTATTCTCACACAGAAGTTTGGGCAGCTGAAAGCGTACAGAATGGGATTCAGTACTGGATTCAAGAATGCAATAGTTGTGGCGAGGGGCAGCCCCTTCTCCACCAGGTATATGTTATTTATCCAGTACTGGGCCGTCACTTCGATTATACAGAATATGTGATAGGGAGCCCAACACAGTACAAATGCTGTAATCACAAATGTTACCATCCTGCTGAAGCTCTGGGACAGCTGACTGTAACTGGTCTGATTAGACATACTCTTGCGCAATGCGGGGCGTGAGCAAGATGGAGCCGGACTAGAGGTCAGTGGCTTGAGAGAGATATTGGTGGTGTTTTGGGTTGTAGAGGGATTTATAGGTCCTGATTTTTTCCCCCCATCTTTCTTTGACACAAGGAATGGGTCATGAGAGCTGATGAGACTCTGTTTCCTCCTCTGGTTCCTGTTTCTCAGGTTGAGACCGATTTGGATGTAACTCACTGCAATCACCACTAGGGGGAGCAGGAATGCTAGCAACAACTTCGAGATGGCTGTTCCTGCCTGCCTCACTTTGCAATCCCTTTTCAGAGTATCTTTAGAGGATGAATACAAGGCAAAGTTATGATAGCAAAGTTTAGTCCCATCCTCTCTGTCTGTCACCGCGCGGAAAATGAAGTACGGTAATGTATTCATTGCTGCCCAAAGCCATCCCACAATGCACACCTTCCATGCTCCAGCCACTGACCGATGATTCTGGCTCCACACTGGCTTGTTCACCAGGAGCCAGCGGTCCAGTGATATGGCTGCCAGCAAAAAGGCCGAAACAAACATGTTTAAAAAGAAAATGGAAGCCTGCGTTTTGCAAAGGGAGTATCCGAGGTCCCAGCTGTGTGAAGAGTTCAGGTAGAGGGTGAAGAGGGGAAGCGTCATAGTTGCCAGGAAGTCAGACATGGCCAGGTTGAGCACCCAGACCGAGGCCACAGTACGGCTGCGTAGGCGGAATCCCACCACCCAAAGGATGAGGGCGTTCTCCAAAATCCCCAGGCAGGAAACCAGACCATGGAAGCAAACCACGAATTTCATCTCATTGCGATTGTGGCTGTGGTTCCTCATGCCCTGCAGCAGAGGACAGAACAGCTGTCCGTTCATGACATCTGGAGGGACGGTTGTGTTTGACATCTGTGCTCTGAAAGAGGAAGAACAGTGACCAGCAGATCATTTCAGTACATATTATCCCAGGTCCTAGGTTAAGAGGTGAAAGCAAACCATTTCTTGTTTGAAAGATATATGTTTTGGGATAAAGCTCCAGCAGAAGGTGCTGATTCAGGCCCGTAGTTTTCTACAGGGGGAAAGATCTCATTGCAGATTATGATGACATCACCAGTAGACTTGTCCCTGCTCGTAGCGCTGATCTTTCCCAGACTAAATGAAAAGATAACCATAATCATATGGGTAGAGGGAAGAGCGAGCCTTTGCTTTGCAATTGTAATTTTTTTTTGAAATCCCTCTTTTGATGTAGAGTTCTTCCATCTTGTCCTCATTTTGTAGAAGACCCAATGGGAAATAAAAAATGTATTTTAGTATTCCTTAATCCATGGGATTGAATCCAAAGCAGCTGGACTTGGTTTGAAGACGTTTCATCTCTCATCCAAGAGGATTCTTTATTCTGTCAGTATTCTGCTGACTATTTAGTCAGCCTGGTGGGGAGTCAGAGATTTAGAATTGGACAAGTCTCTTGGATGAAGGTGAAACGTCTTCAGACCAAAACAGAAGTCCATTTGTTTTAGGTTGAACCCAAATGGATTACTATGACCTGAATGAATGAGAATCCACAAAGACCATAGCATTCCCTGTTCCTAGCAACATGACAAGCCTGTTCCTTCGTCTGACCAGATTCAAGCAACAGCTTGAAGCTTGTTTTCATTCAACGTAGAAAGAATGAAACCAGCAGACAAAACTTGTCTGTCAGCATTTCTGTTTCCGCCAAGTGAGAATGATTGACACCGATGCTTGTTTAACCAATGATCCCACATCACATAAAACTATTTTCTATAGCTACACACTGCTTTTATTACACCAGAACCAGTTTGTTTAGTAAACGTGGATCGCTAATTAGCGGCGCGAACATGCGCTAACATGAGAAATACTGATATGGAGATGTCTGTATATTTTTCTATGAGCAGATGTTTTAATAGGTTATATCAAATTAGATCAAATGGACCCACTGTAACGTCTAAGTAGAAAAACATACTGTGGTTAAACTGAACTGCCTCACAGTGACGTCCCAGAATTGCTCTAGGTTGTCCGACCTGTCCAATATTTTAGAATATAAATAATTATGAACTGAGCTATTCAAATCGAGCTTTACCGACGCACCGATCAGTCATGACATTATAACAACTGACAGGAGATGTGATGGATTACCTCATTACAATGTAAATGGTAAATGGACTGTACTTATAAAGCACTTTTCTAGTCTTCGCCACCACTCAAAGCGCTTCTTTTCCCGAGTCATTCACTCAAACAGTGATGATATAGGCTGTCAAGCAAGGACCTCATCAGGAGGGCCTTTCACCCCATCATTCAGACAACGATGGAACAGCTATTGGGAGAATATTGGGGTTCAGTACCTTGCTCAAGGACGCTTCTACATGTCGACTGCGGGACCACATGTTCTGCAGTGGCTGGTGATCAAACCACCAACCTTCAGATACATGGAAAAACCGCTCTACCAACTGAGCCACCGTGGCCCGTGTGTGTGCGTAAGATTTATTAGGTAACAAGGGAACATTCTGTCCTGAAGCTGATGTGTTGGAAGGAAGAAGATGGGCAATCGTCAGGATCTGGGTGACTTTGACATGAGCCAAATTCTGATGGCATCTCCAGAACGGTCTTGTTTTGTCGGGCGGACCTGGTCTGCAGTGGATAATAATGGAATAATGATTCCTTAGATTAATGATAATCTAAGGAAGGACAACTGGTAACATGGTTATGGATGGCTAAGGCTTTTGGATATGTAGAAACGTACTTCTGTAGCACAGATGGCCGAAAAACTTTGTGCTGATTCTGATTCAGAGCATGCAAGGTATCATTGCTTGCTGCTAATTGTGCTGCCCAACCAAAGAGTGGCCATGCTGACCCCATCTCCTGCTGATAGCTCGTAAGATGGGCACATCAGCTTCAGAACTGGACCAATGAGAATCGGACAAAGATGGCTTGGTCTGATGAATCATGTTTTCTTTGACGTCATGTGGATGGCAGGGTGTGGTTGCATGGCTTAACTGGTGAAGAGATAGCTCCAGGAACCCGCACGATGGGAAGAAGGCAAGTCAGGCGAGGCAGTGTTATGGTTTGGGCAGTATTCTGTGGATGTGACTTTGACACGTTCTACAAACTGTCTATGGCTCAGTGGGTAGTGCAGCCGTCTCCCAATCGGAGGATTTGAAGGTAGCTGGTTTGAGCAAGACCCCAAACCCATTTTTGAGCACCCTGGGTGCACTGCTCCCTCAGGGATTGGTCAAATGCAGAGAAATATCACTATGGTGTACTTTGTATGGCTGTATGTGTATAATAAAGTAAGAATTAATATAATTTTATTATTATGATATAAATAAACATTGCTGTACACCAGGCACACACCTTCATAGAAACAGCAGCACCTAATTGTATTGGACTCTTTCTGGATAATGGTCCTTGGCCCACAGCAAAAATGGTTCAGGAGTGGTTTGAGGAACACACCAATGAGGCTAAGGTGTTGTCTTAGCCTCCAAATTCCCCAGGTCTCAATCTAATCAAGCATCTGTGGGGCGAGCTGAACTAACAAGTCCCAACCTTGGTGTTCCTACCACGTAACTTAGAGGACTTAAAGGATCTGCTGCTAACATCTTGATGCCAGATACCACAGCACACCTTCACAGGTATGGTGGAGTCCATGCCTTGTAGGGACAAAACAGTTTGGCATCATAGGAGGAATCTCCACAATATTAGGCAAGCGGTTATAACGTAATGATTGACTGTCTTATTTTCTTTCACACAGTCAAGGAAATATTAAACATTTCAGTATCCCTTATTTCCTGCTGAGGTAAACAGCACTCGTGATTACTCATGAACGCAGACATGATGAAATATAATTACTGTAGGGCTTTGACACACTTCCCCTTAAGTGTCTGACTGACATTGCACAAATCAAATTATAACTTAATAATAATAATAATAATAATAATACATTTAATTTATAATGCCCTTTAACTTTAACTTAAGTACATAGTCTAACGGGTACCTATAAACATAACAATTGAGACCCTGACAAGCCGTATAAAAGACATCATTTCCTATGAGACACTTCTAACGTACGCCACACAGTTCTGACAGACGCAGTGAGCTGCTCTGCGTCCGAGCACCAAACCGCTGAACCTGCAAGGTTCTTATGAACACCTCCTTTTTATCCATCATCGAAGCCATTCTGTATGAAAAACAGAGCACGCACACGTAGGTTTTTATATTAAAATAAATGTTTATGATGTCGCTGACCTTCCTCTCGGTATTTAGAAATTGTCAAAGCTTGTTACAAACAAAAAAAAACCTGAAAACCATCAGTTTTTGTCTCAGTCTTAATCTTTGTAGTCTGATTCCTGATTGTTGTTACCCATCTTAAAGGATTTTGTATAGTGTGCATTAAGTAAGTATATTTTCCCTATCTATCTAATTTATTTTAACTTACTTTTACTTCTTTTTCCTTGATTTTTCTATGTGCTTTTGTGTGTTGTGCACTTTGTCTCTATTTTTTATATATGTATTAGGATATATAATATGATTTCTATGAGGTAACCCTTGACTGTCATGTTACTTTATGGGTCTGCTCATCGTATCTTCCTTTGCTTTTGTAATTTAGTGTAAAGAGCAAAAAAGAAGAAGTTGGTTTTGTTGTTACTGTGTGTCTCTCCCATTCTTTCAACACACACACCCTTTCCAGACTTTTCACTGTCTCTAATTTAATATTGAATGGATGAATAATAAATAAAATGAACATTTGGCAACAGGAGCAGTATTTTAGACTCAAATCTGACAGGTAAGGAATCCAAACCTTTCAATCTGCCGGACAGGAGAATTAAAAATTAAATAAATAAAAATAAGAAAGCAGATTAAAAGAGCACAAAGACAAGTAAGTTAGGTTATTTATCTCTATAAATATCTGCTCATTCTGAACTGCAGCATGTTTATACAACTTGTTGTGTTGGATCATCTTTTTTTTTTATACAGTAATGATTGAAGTTTTAAAGAGGAATTTTGTTGCTCAACACTTCTCCTGTCACATCTTAAGATTTAAAATGCACAACACACTATAAATTCACAGTTCTAGACTGTAGCAGGCGAGCCTACCGACTTCCTGACGGAAGTTAAGTCAATGATGTGGACTAATCAGGCCGAAGACACTTTCCACCTTAAGACAGTTTATGTCAGATGAGATGTGGTTCAGAAAAGTCTGAGAAGTCGTCTGTGGATGTTAACAGTTTTGTCACATGGTCGAGTTTTAACCAACAAGTGTCACAATTCAATGTTTCAATGACAATGTCATGGAAGCTTCCTGATACAACATTATTCTTGATTTGTAACTAATTAAGTTAGCCGTAGTTACTGAACTGCAACCACATCCTAATTGTTTACATCAGGGAGTTCCTGATGATAGTAGCCCTGAAATGTGACAGACATGGCCGTTGTAAATTCTGAGAAATGAATGCAACCACCATCCGCTGTGAAAAATGTGAAAAGTGCATCTTTGCGTGATCATTTTCTAATATTATCATTAAGCCTCGGCTAAACTTCCCAAAAACCTAAAAAAAACAAAGAAGCATAACAGATGTGAAAATTGTGTCAACTTAGTTGACACGTTTTGATGCATAAAATTCCGAATAAGCACATATTTACAAAAAAAAAAATCAATGAAGTTGATGATATCCGTTTTTAGACACATGGGGGCTTTTGTACCAATAAAATATTATGAACACCCATACTATTCAACAACATCATGTAATTACCAGGAAGTTTATCACACATATCTGTAAAACAGTCGCTGCAGAAAATTAAACGCCATAATCTAACTGAGGTTAGAACATGGGCTTATGGATTTTAGCACTTTAGCACTTTGAGATTTGATCCAAATGTAAAGTGCATTATAAATTAAATGTATTATTATTATTATTATGATATACTATAGGTTTCCTGGCAACTAGGTGTACACTGTGTATTCACACATGAGAACATTGAATTAAACTGTACCAATCCATCAATCGCAAAGCAAATTATGTTGCAAAGTCATATAAGGACTTAAATCTGCAGATTATTGATGCACCCGTAGAAAAGGGTGATCGCTTGCTTGATTGTTGACAAACCACAGCTATTATTCTTCTAAAAGTTTTTAACTTCTCTCTGTTGTGACTGCGGTTACATAAATCATCGTTCCATGCAGGCTCACTTTTAAACATGTGAACACTCACCTTGACGAGGACGTAGAAATCTTATTCAGTCCTGCTAAGTCTTCCTCTTTATTTATGCCGCAGACACTCAGCCCTCCAGTTCTGTCACTTTCTGCTGCTCTCCTTGTGGCAACACCCACTCAAACCATACCATCCTCCCACCTTAGCCAGAGGCGTAGACGTATCTTTTCCCTGCCCACCCCCTCCTTTCCTAATGCTTAGAGTTTGGATGAACGAGAGAGAGAGATATAGAACTTGATGTGTGATTAAGAGTGAGAGAGTTAAAGAGTAATGTGAAACATGACATGTGTGATGTGTCAGTGTCTGTCCTACGTAGATGAGGATCGTGTCATGGCTCGACTTGTGTGAACCAGTTCTTCTCGATGCTCCACATATTCATGTGGTTTCCATTATGATACATTGCATCAGCACAAAGATCAAGGCTGTATACCAACAAATAGTCGCCCTGTTTGTGTCAATAGATCTTTGAGCACAGTCACTATTATCTTTTATAAGCTTTCTTGGCGGACCACAGTTTGCATGAAAGCACAGAGTGAAGAGGAGACTGTTCTGCTTAGTGCATACTCATGTCTCTGTCACCATCTGGTGGTTTACTCCAAATACCTGATACCGCAGTCACTGTCCATTGATCTAATCCCATATGGAGGAAATGATTGGTCATATTATGGAAATTCAAAGTCGTTTCAGACAAGGCTTGGCGGTTTCCTGGACGGTTTTAAGAAACCCCACTGCAGTAAAGCACTTCCTGCTCTGTCAAGATACCAGGTTAAAGCTTAGTATGCTACAAAAAAGAAGATATTCTAGGGAGAGAAAATGTCTTCCCAGTGTTAGAAATATACAACCTACCTTTCCTAAAATCATTTCAGTTCTTCCCGACTCTAAGATCCATTCGGTATGAAGTTTGATCCTTGAAATAGTTTTTGAGTTGTCCAGAAAACACTGCTTTTTGTAAGAAAAGTGAGTAAAATTGGAACTGCTAGAGTGAAATATGCACCAAATTTTGACAAAATCCGACCAAAGACTAGTATGTTATGTCAGGAGGCTGGGCGGAGGCTGGGCGGAGTGATGACACCAGGGAACATCAAACAACGAAGTGGCACAGAAGGAAAGGTGAGGACAGACTATATACACTGACTTAACGAGCCAATGAGACCCAGCTGGAGGGGAAACACAGGTGAACATAATGACCAATCACACAAGAGGAGAACAGAATCACAGGACAGACACAGAGAGGGAGAAAGGACACACAAGTGAAACACACAAAGACTACACTAGGAAGGACAAAGGAAATAAAGAACCTTTCAGGGATATAATTACTTGCTTCATACAGTTGGAAAGATAATCCAAATAATAATAATAATATAATAATAATAGACTGATTCCATTGTGTTAAGAGACACAATGGAATCAGTCTCTTTCTAACTGATTCATGCTATCATGCTAACTGATAAATTTAGGTGATTTTCTGGTAAAATGTGATATATCAGATGAATAAACACTGGTGTAACCAAATATATTTGCTCAAGGGCTGTACTGAGTATTCATTTCAATTATACTAGTTACTATAGTAGTAACTAGTCACTTTAATAAACAGAAAAAAGATTCATTGTTTCCCAACTTAATGAGAAAATTCTGCTATTTCTTAAGATTTTTTATTTAATCCATCGTGTTCATTGGTGAGTTGTTTTTTTTAAACCGGTTGCACATCCTTAAGCAACCCTACTCGTCGTTACAAGTCTGAAAACAGGCTATCCTCATCAAAAGGTTTTAAAAGTTATGGTTTACAAGTTTATGATGATCTTCTGATTTTCTTTTTTCTTGTCTTCTTCTTTTTTTATGTTTTCTTGTTTTTGACGAGGCACTTTGTCATCTGACGCCGTATGAAGCACTTTGAAACTTCTGTTTTATAAAAAAGACAGGATAAAATGAGATGAGATAGAACTTTATTAATCCTGAAGGACCACAGAAATGCTCAGAGTTACATCAACAAAAAATACAGTTAAGTGAGTATAAGAGAAATAGAATATAAGCAGAAGTGGAAACGTAAAAATAAAGTGTATCAGAGGAAACACAAACCAGTGCCTACAAATAACAGCATGAGTGTGAGCTTAATACTACTCATGACAGTAATATTGTGAAGTACAGTTATATAAGTAAGTTATATTGCACATGATAATGGAGGTAATAGATGAAATATTGCTAATTCGATTGTATTGTTATATTGCGATTGCTATTCTATAAGTATTCCCGCAGAAGGGAGAGGAATTGTACAGTTATATTAAGCTTTACTTGCTTACTTTCTGACAAATCAAAATACTCAACAGCAGTAAAATATAAAATAAGGGTACACATTAACACATTAGTGATATACATTAAATCCCAAAACATCCTGTAAAAATAAAATACAAAAGGACCATTTTTACTGCAAAATGTGTATTTTACTTACTTAACACACCTTTGCTTATGAAAGGCTTTCCAAATATGGCCAACACCTACAGTAACCCACAAATAAAGGCCCTGTGTGTTGGCAAGTTCTAGACAACTGCATCCTCAAAAGCTCAACACATGAGGGCGTAAAGTTCTGTACAATTTACAGAAATTCTGTTTGTTGAGGTTTTGAATGACCTTGTTTACGCAGGAGTTCACTGGTTATTGCAGTGGTTGGTAACTCTGGTGTGGTGACGGTCTGATTTTTTGTAGTCGTATGTCAATTGGTGATTTAATTAAAAGTCTGGCGGCGAAGAGAAGGACAAGTGATTGTGCAAAATGTCAAAGTATGACCTCAGAACAGTTAATACAATAATCCATCCCAGCCCCCTGGCGAGCGTTTTAGGTCAGAAGATTCGGCAAAGATTGCCGAAAAAGCTCATGTTGGTTCTAATAGAGGGAAGTCGGAATACATCACAGAACTATTCTGACAGCAAAAGGTGACGTATACTATATAAAACAGGTGGTTTTAATATTAAGACTGATTGAAGGGTTAGGATTCATGCTAATATGACCTCTGACCTCAAAGGGTTATACCAGAAAACAGATTCAAGAACTAACTCACTAATACACCACACTGTAATAAAAATAATAATAAAAATAATAATCATAATAAAGTATGGAACTTAATGGACTTCTCGTTAGATACATTAACAGAGTATTAGGGTCGTCTAACCTACTGGTAATAAAAGCGTGAATCCGTTTCTCACTATCCTGTTACTCCGCCCGGCATTCATTCACTAATTCAATCATTCATTATTGTTTGATTTTCCTTCTAACTTTAGAGGTGTGCAAGAACGTATTCAATGGTATCTGAACTCTGTCCACCTTTGTTTGAGCCTTTGCAATCTTTAAAAGCCTACCCGGTCTTTTCATGTTGACCCTTATCATCATATGGTAAAGTGGGTGTGTCAAAGTATGACTTCAGGTAAGTAAGTGTTTATATCCCCTTTTACTATTCAAACCCGGGGAATTACCTTTATATATAATCGGATTTCCCTCCACATGACTCATAATAAGAAAGAAGATAACACTCAACCCTGGGCCCTGAGCCCAGAGTCAAGCCCTGGTCTCTTTAATTGTTCAAAGGCTCCACCCATCGTCACGCATATAGCATATATTCAGATACAGACGGTGGTGTGGGTCTGAATTCCTCACTGCCAAGAAACAATAAGGTATGTTTGTATTTCAAGATTCTTTTTTCTATCTTAAGAAAAAGGTTCAGCACTGAAAATAGTTATTCTACGTTAGTTAAGACATTTTAAAACTTCTGAGAACCAAAATAAAATTGAAAAATATAGAATTATTTCATAACAGATCCCAACACAATCATCAACTGTAGAATAATCAAAACTTTTAATCTGAAGATTGTCTGATTGGGAGAACGAATCAGGCCTGTTTACAATTACTTTTTCTATTGAACCTATGGCTATATTCCATTTTGAATCCACTCATTTCACAATGGCTTTAATCTATACATGTTATACTTTAATTTATAAATGTTATAATTCATTCTATACATTTTATACTTTGATCTATAAATGTTATACTTCATTCTATAAATGTTATAATTCATTCTATACATTTTATACTTTAATCTATACGTGTTATACTTTAATTTATAAATGTTATAATTAATTCTATACATGTTATACTTTAATTTATAAATGTTATACTTCATTCTATACATGTCATACTTTAACCTATACATGTTATATTTTATTCTATACCTGTTATACTTTAATCTATACGTGTTATACTTTAATTTATAAATGTTATAATTAATTCTATACATTTTATACATTGATCTATAAATGTTTTACTTCATTCTATACATGTTATACTTTAATCTATACGTGTTATACTTTAATTTATAAATGTTATACTTAATTCTATACATGTCGTACTTTAATCTATACATGTTATACTTTAATGTATAAATGTTATACTTCATTCCATCCCTGGTATACTTTAATATATTCATGTTATAACTCTTCCTATGCATTTTACACTTCATTTTATGCATTTTGTACTTATTCTATTCCTCATTCTGTACAAGCTATACTTCATTCTAAATGTCTAAATGTTATTATATTTTATGCATGTTACACATAATATTTGAGATAAAAATAATATTTAAATGTTTTTCTATATAATTATGTTTTTTGCTTCTTCTTTTGCTTCTTCTTTTCTGTTTGACAAACTATAGCAAGTTGTTGTTGACAAGAGTTGGAAGCCAATGGCCCATTAGATTGGATACTAAACTAGTCCTATGCTGTCGTCCCCAACAGCAAGGGTTTATCCCTGAAAGTCCCCAATCCCCTTCATTGTACAAATAATCCCCCGATTGAACCCCTGAAATGAAATGTGTCCACAGTATTTTTGTAAATGAATTGTTTGTTTTTTTTAATAATTGATATTAGGGTAAAGTATGATATACACATGATAAATCTCCCCAAGATGATTCATATACACCAAATTGGACTAAATCGGACCAACAGTTGGGAAATTATGTACGAAAAACTTTTGGAGATAAAGCTCCCCTTAAAGTCAGAACTAAACAACCGACCTTTCCCATAATCAATGCAGTTCTTCCTCGCTCTGAGGACCGTTGGGTAGTACTAGAGTAAAATACGATATTTACAAGATAGATCTCCTCGAGTTGATACATGTGCTCCAAATATGGACTAACGGACTTTCTCAAAAACTCTGCAGTTTATATGGGTTTAAAATTTTGAAATGATCCATCATATAGCGGTCGCGGCGGCGATGAAGATTCCATAATATCTCCGACTTTTCTGGGATGTAATTATAGAACACAATGTAAATGATCGTTAAGGTTTAGAGGAACCCATCAGCACATAATCTTTCCTCTGGGTACTAAACCTGGGCATTTACCTATCAACGCCTCATGTCACATTCAACAAAATGAGTAGATTGACTAGACATTAAAAATAAAATAAAAAATGTCATTTTGTGATTTTGTTTTGAAGGCATGCCACAAAAAAACACCTTTTAAAAAAACAGCACATGATCTTTTAATACAAACATGACTTGTCTTTCTCTCAACCTTACCTTTAAGGTTATTTTAGATTTGGCTGATAAAACTTTTATACATAACCTGATTAAAATTTAAATCTCTGGTTATAATGAGTCTTATCTTTTTAGAAATGCATTTCCAAAAACAAATGTATCATATAATCTAACAACCCCATTCCTGACACTTTATGATTCTTGTCCCCCCCCACAGATCAATCATGACGTCGCTGTTGGGCGTAGCTCTGCTGGCGTTTGCTTTAACAGCGCCCAACATGGCCTTTGTCCCCATCGGGGGTGGGGCAACCACACATATCAGCATTACAGGGACGGCTTTATTGCAGGAAGTGACAGATACCTGTCGGGCAGTGGCCAAGGCATCAGGTTATGAGTTCAAGCCCACGGTAGGCTGGAAGACAGAAAAAAAACACAACAAACGGTAACAGTCAAATATTCACTCATTCACATCGTGTTAAAAACAAAAAGGTGTATTTAAACATTACAATAGGATTGAAAGAAAAGAAAGAACTTAATTAATCCCCATCTTCTTATTGGAAAAGCTGTACCCTTTAGGGGTCACCAAAATGGATCGTCTGTTTCCACTTTGCCCTGTCCTCTGCTGCACACACCAACTGCATGTCCTCCCACCACATCCAGAAACCTCTTCTTTGGTCTTCCCATTTTCTTTTCCATTCCCAGCATCCTTCTACCAATATAACCACTATACCTCCGCCTCACTTGTCCAAACCATCTCAATGGGACCTCTTTCACTTTGTCTCCAAGACGTCTAACCTGGTCTGTCCCTCTGATGTGCTTGTTTCTAATCCTTTCCATCCTCGTTACTCCTAGAGAAAATTTTAACATCTTCAACTCTGCCACCTCCAGCTCTGCTTCCTGTCTATTGGTCAGAGCCACCGTCACTAAACCATACAGCAGATTTGGTCCAACCACCATCTTGTAAACCTTTTCCTTTTGCTGCTACTATTCTGTCACAGATAACTCCTGACACTCTTCTCCACACTGTCCACCTGACTGGAATGCTTCTTCACATATTTACCAAAATTAATCTTGTTTAACATTAAATATACAAAACATTTAATGAAATTAAATCAACTTTTTGCGTCTAAACAAAATGCAATCTGAGAGATTGCAACTATAGAGCTACAGTTATAGAAGATCTACAACCTTTTCATAGTTATGACAGTAAGTCAGTGTAATTATTTCTGTAAAAAGTATTGATTAATCTTCTCTGCTCAAGTGAAAGAAAAAAAAGTGCCGACTCTGAATTAAAGAGTAGCCCTATGAAGGGCAATAGTACAAGCTTATGTTAGTGTTTATACAAACCTATCTCAATAAAATAATATCAATGAAATTAAGATATAAGTGCTGAGGAACTTGATTCCATCTTCCGTAACCCATCCATGTTTATTGTCCCTTCATGTATGTTTAAATCAGTCATGACATCAGAACACAAAATGAGACGAAAAACATCTGATTAAGTATCAAGCTTAGTTAAGTATTAATGTAAATTATCCGGGGAGATGGAACCTGGGCACGCCGGCTCCTGGCAGCACCGACTGGTTCTAGGTATGTGGGCGGTGGCAGTGGTTTGGCACATGTTGGATGCTCAGACAGACCACTATTTTAGTCCTGAATCGGATCAATTAGATCAACTCCTGAATGGATGGACATGAAATATTCTGCAGACATTCATGGTCACCAGCGGCTGAATCGCAGAGGTAGCAAATATACACACCTTCTGTACTGAAGCAGAACTACACTTACTTCTGACCTCTGATGACAGGGTTCATCTCCAGAAGAGCTTGTCCAGGCGTGTTTGGGCCCCACAGCAACAGGAGAGGTGTCCGGTGCCAAGTTTCACTCTGCTCTTCAAGAAATCTACATCCAGAACGGATTGGTCGACCGTGACTTTGTCAATAGGTAAGAGAGATGGAAACATCTCAAGCTCAATCTTAAAAGGGGGACTTAAACTTTACATGTGATTTCTTTTCACACTTATGCAAGTTGGTTTGTGTGAAACATTCTTCCAGTGCTCCACACCACTTCAACTCAGAGGCCTTTCTAGAAGGACGTGCACTAATATCAGAAGGTATGGCAACCATTAAGGCCAATATCCGCAAGGAGAACTTCCAGGCTGCCAGAGAAACACTGGGCAGAGTCCTTCATACATTACAGGTGAGAAGCTTCAAAGGTCAGATGCAGAGGACATTGCATAGCAAACAGGCATATACTGAATGAAAGAATGATTCTTAATAAGTGTAATTGTGTTTGAATGCACCGTTAGGACTTCTACAGCCACACCAACTGGGTGGATCTGAACTACAGAGATCCATACATCAACCTCATACGTCCAGACCTACCTCTGGAGAACCTGGCAGGTGTGTGTTGTAATTGTTGTAGGAAACTATGCCTATACTTCTTTTGGTTGGGTAGAACATCATTTAGTAGACACAGTAGAATGGGTGGGACTCCATCTGAGAAGATGCTGTATTGAACCTCCTGGTCGAAGACTAATCTGTGTCAGAAATTTAAAATAAAAGGGATACTTGATTGAACACAAAGTGCATATTTTAAATGCAAATTGAATTCACTTAACCAAATAGGTTATCAGATAGATTTGTATTTATGGAAGTCCCTACAGAAATTTAGCAGATGCCTTACAGAGTACGAAATGGGCTGTATTCATTGCAAAGGGAATAAAAAAAGGTGTATTCCAGAGCTGTGATACTGTATTTTAAGATAGTCGATCAGATACAGCTGCTGACTTAAATGCTGGCAATATGAATGCAAGATTTGGATGTGTACCAATATTTGACTATTTAATTAATTTGCCCTGCATTTAGGATTTCATTAAAACAATTCTTGATGTATTTTTTTTTAAAGATTTTAGGAGCATTTTAAAGGTTTTCTATAAACGTACCACAGACAAGCATTCGATAAGGTTAAGTGCATTAAGTGCGATTTCCACTAGTGTAGTTGGCTTACGGTGCCGGTGCCACAATCAGGCAACAGACACTACGATGATCTATGACTGCCTCCTTGTGAGCCCCCGTACCCCTTTCGTATTTCCTCTGCTTGCATCGCGTACTGGTGCCTGGGGGTACAGGCCCATGGTGGTCTCTGGGGGGTATGGGCTGGCCTGGGGGAGTATCTGGTGGGTTGCGTTGGGTGGGTGTCCTCCTGGGGTGGGGCAGGGGCTGCAGCCAGTGCCTGGTGATGCCCACGGCCTGATTTCAAGAAACGAAATATAGCCAGGCATATGGAATGCACTGGAAGAGGTGGGTGTTGGGCTGGTTACGGGGCGTTTTGACGGAGGGGTGAGCAGAGGCAAAGTTGGAATGGGCCTAGAAGCTCGCTCCGATGCGATTTATCGAATAAGGGCAATTTGGTCGGTGTTGACGGCCTGTCCCCCTTGGTCTGCCCATCACATGTGTGCGGTGATTCTCCTTCCCCTGCGCAGTTGGCCTCAGTCAGGCATATGGGCTTGATCCCAAGGACCCCCCCTTCCTTTCCTGACCATTGATGGGTCCGCATGGTGGCCCATGTGGCTTGTTACCAGCGCCCCAGTTCTAGAGCTGAAGAAGCCTCATGGTCACGGATAACAGGTCATTGATTACATGACCTTGATAAATGAGAAACTACACAGACAAACAAAACTAAGTGATGTTTCATTAACTTGGCTTGGAGTTCAAAGTGTTTTACATTTAGTGTGGTCTCTCACATGCGACTTTGCTCGTGTAGATGTCAACACTGCCACCTGCAGCGACTGCCCCAGTGGAACATGTCCCAATCCCATCCTCCCGGACATCCTGAAGCAGAAGAAGCTCACATCGGGCTACATGGGAATCTTCTCTGATGCCAAGCCAAAAGGTACCAGAGACAAACATCTCCAGACCATATTCAGATATCTTTTTTTTCAGTTCATTCTTCAGTAGTCACTTCCTGGAGACTTTAAATGATCATGAGGTTGCTGGGTAACAAGTCAGAACCATATATAACATGGTACTATGTTAACAACATATACTCACTAAACACAAGTCATTAAACATTGAATGAAAATTATGGGGGATATTAAGCAAATAAAATCAACTAGAACATAGAGTATGCACTAATCCTGTATTTTTAAATGCTGCTCCTTGACAAAGATCTTTAATATTGCATGTAATATCATTTTACATGAATGACACATGTAAAATCAGGGTTATATATTGATTTCATGTCTTAATTCCACCACATATATTAAAATTACAACTTTAAACATGAAAATACACCATATTCCTTTCTTCTTGTTACAACTTCATACAGGCAATGATATTAAAGCTTTAGAGATGTTAAACGGTTGGAAAATGTCCTCTATTAACAAAAAAGTTGGAAATAAGCAGTTAAAGTTTGTGAGACTTGTGTCACCATGATCTCTTATTGATTTAAAACAGATGTACTCTCCCTGGTGTGTCGTATGCCTGTCATAACACCTGTTACAGGCATACGACCACATAAATGGCTAAAATAGCTGGTAAATTAGGCTGTCCTGTCCTCAACCAGGTAAATGCAGTCATGGAGGTGCAGGTGACCTAACTAGCACAGCACATCCTCGAGGAGGCATCAACAAAGACGAACGTCGCCCAGACAACATGCAATTTCACGATGCTGCTGTGAAAATAGCCGGAGAAGCAAGCTTGCAGCTGCTCGAAGACATCCGGGTAGCTGCTGGGGATAATGAATTCCTGAGGTACGCTGATCATACATGAGAAAAATCTGAACGGTCTGACATGTGAGAGTTTAAGTTCATAATGAAAACAACAACTATTGAGCAGGGTGATTAACTTTTCCAGGCTAATTCTTTCACTCTCCTCACAGAATGATGGGGATCGCCCGCTCCTCCGTCCTGTGCTTTGTTATTGACACTACTGGCAGCATGTCAAATGACATAGATGAAGCCAGGGCAGTTGTTTCTCAAATTATTGACAGCAAGAAAGGAACGCAAGATGAGCCATCCGAGTATATTCTGGTGCCCTTCAATGACCCCGGTATGAGCTCCTCTACTTTTGTTGTGTTTTATGAATGCTTCATGTTTTATGAGTTGTGCAGTGATGTTTGGCTTTACACTGATGAGTCATCATATTATAACAGATGACAGGTGATTTACTAATGCTTCTGTCAGTGGCTGAGATATATGACAGGGAAAGTGAATACTTTTTCTCCTGAAATTGATGCATTGAAAGCAGGAGAAATCGAAAAGTGTAAGGATCTGGGCCTTTTCGACAAGGGCCAAATTGTGATGCCAGACAGGGCAAGAACATCTCCAGAACTGCAGGTCTTGTTGAGCGTTCAGTAGTTTGTATATACCAAAGTGGACTAAGGAAGGACAATTGGTGAAGTGGCAACAGGATCATGTGTGCCCAAAGTTCAGGGGAGTGAAGGCTCGCCCATGGTCCACAAAATAGCTTAAAATGTTGATGCCGGTTCTGATAAAAAGGCGTCAGAACCCAAAGTACACCAAAGAGCAGTTTTTAATGTTATGTCTGATTTGTGTATGGTTGTAATACTACAGTAGTTGCATTTGATGTGTGACAAAGTAGTTCCCTATGATGAAGTGACATACAGAAATGCAACTCATTGAAAAATACTTTGAAACACCGGGTTGTCTTTCTACTCACCCCCCTTTCTGGTCTTTAGCTTTTGGACCTATGATCAGGACCACTGACCCGAACAAGATGAAAAAGGAAATCTACAAACTTACAGCAACAGGAGGAGGTGATCCCCCTGAGATGTGCCTCTCAGGACTTCAGGTATGAAAACCAGGATTGGCGATTTTTTTTTTTTTCGATAGATCTCTCTGAGAAGAGTTTTGTGTTCCAGAATGAACTGACCGGGTTCATATTTTATTCCTTCAGTTGGCTCTCACTGGGGCCCCTGCCTCCTCCCACATCTACGTTTTCACCGATGCAACAGCAAAGGACGTTGGGCTTAAGGACACTATTGTTGCTCTCGTCAGGAGCACAAAGTCAACTGTGAATACGGACGGAGTCTCCTTATTTACTAATTCTATTTAAGTGAAGATGTTGAAAGACTGAATTCAGCTATAATCTCAGCATCATACGATTTCTACAGGTGTCTTTCTTCATGACGGACGTTGGTTTTAGACGGCGCCGTTCCCTTAGGACCGCCTCTTTTCAAGATTACAAGGACCTGGCTTTGGCCTCTGGAGGACAGGCCATCGAGGTGTCTAAGCATCAGTTGCCTCAGGCCACAGAGATTATCCTGGACACGTCCACTTCAGCTCTGGTAAGAGTATGCAGTTCCAATAGTACATTGGCTACTATCTGAAGTATGTACCAGCCCTTCTCGGGATAGAACAATTTGAACACTAAACCATCCATATGGCTTCTGTTGTTTCCTGCACTCCATCAGGTGACAGTTCTTCAGCGAGCAAGGAGCCCTGGCATTGAGGAGACTTTCCCCTTCTTATTGGATGAATCTCTGAAAAATATCACAATCTACATCACAGGAACATCCATTTCTTTCACCTTGACCAACCCTGCCGGTAAGACACAATTGCCAGTGCAAAACGTTTTTAAATGCTAATAACTACTGCTGACAGTATCATTGCAATAAATACTTATGGTTAATTATATATAATGTATGCTATGAAATTCCAGGTGCGCGACAGAACCACTATGTGGCAGCTGGTAAACTAGGGTCCATAACCACCGTGGGCAACCTTTGGAGAATTTCTCTAAATGATGACAAGGAGGCAGGAACCTGGAACATAAGCATAAAATCAACAAAACCATACACACTTAAAATCACAGGTAAGAAATCGTGTCTTCTCGAGCACTGATTTGATTTGCAGAATAAAGCTGCAGTTGAACTTGTAGAGAGATACACATATTGGTGTTGTTGCAAAAGAAAGATTAAAAAGTAATGATCAGATCGTGCTTTGGCCAAGGGAGCCCAGTTTATGACAGTCACATGATAGTTTGACTTCAAAAATACAGACCATGGATACCCTTAGAATTCAGAATCATAGTTGGTATCGTTGTTAGTTTCATAGTTAATCAAGAAAAGTATGTAAGTGAATAATAAATATTTCACGAATTCCAGGATTTTTCCTCAAACTTTTATGACTGCATCTGTGGCACATATCATCCCCTTTTAAGAAAGTTTCATATCAATCCATCATTAGTTTATATGTAATTGACAAAACATGGCAAAAATCCCTTACAGAATGCAAAATTGAAAGGAATAAAATCCATACTCCAACCCCCTTCTCCCCGATCCACTCCAAAATGTAGCGAGTTCTTGCTCATTGCAAGTCCGACCCTCTCCCAGCGTTCATTAACATCCATATCACAGTGTCTACGTAACAGATGGAAATGGTCATGGCTCCCTATCTAGAAATATTCTACAAGAACAAATCGAATTCCAACCCTTAATCT
This sequence comes from Lophius piscatorius, assembly GCA_009660295.1. Lineage (NCBI taxonomy): Eukaryota > Metazoa > Chordata > Actinopteri > Lophiiformes > Lophiidae > Lophius > Lophius piscatorius. Next base: position 41,295 of record VRLP01000770.1, on the reverse strand, counting down.
AAATCCACTCTTACATTTAATGACAACATGCGCAGCATTTAAATGACCTGCTTGTGATCGATCTTGTATGGTCCAGCTCGTAATCTCCAGCTTTTCAACAGTTTTACAGTTGGTTCACTGAAAAGCAAATAAATGTCATGAAATTAAATGTCTTTATTGTGCTTGTGTTTCCAGGCCAGAGTACAATTACCTTTATCTATAGCTTTGTGGAGCGCTTTGATGGACCTCACCCAGGTTATGCAGTTATCAGTGGGGGTCCACAAGCAGGTAAACTACACGTAATAAAGCAATTTTCCTGTTTCTTAGTAGCAGTACTGTCCAGAAATGATGTGTTACATAAAAGGTTTTATTGTAATCAAGACTTTCTATTCACACTTATCTGTCAAACCCCGAACTGGAATCGAACTTTGCTGCAGTGGGATAGACGTGGAGCTGATCAATCAATCTGGCGTTAGCATAATCCTGTCAATAAATTAAAAACACCCCATAATCCGTATGCAGATTTACTGTAAATCAGCCTGAATATCAATAGATCTCCTTACAAAGGTATAGTTTAGGTTATATTAATCTGATTGACTCAGTTAGCCAAGTCAATCAGTCGAGCTAATGTTAATGTTTACCTTATAAGTATTATTAATATTCTAAATATGAAGTTACAATGAACATTTTTGCACATTTGTGACTATCACACAGTTATGTTAATGTAAACTGTCCTAACTTCCGTCGTGGCTTTGCGCAGTAGCGTGCTAATGTATGTTACCGCATCTATAATGACCAAATTGCCAAGTTGCCATCATTGAAACTGCTCTGTTAAACCCACTAGGCACCATTACTTAGCACCACACGGAAAAATGACAGCAACAAGCTGGTGAACACAGTGGAGCCGCTGGCAGCTAAATAGTCACATATTTACCACATGAAGTCTGAGCCGAGCTTGAAGAAACAGTCCATTCTGGACTTAAATCTGCTAGGTGTCCAGAAACATGATGAATGCTAAAGTTGCTTCATGTCTGCTGATTTGCACCCTCTCCACTGACTGCTAACTGCCTGCCACCAAAACCAGATCGCATTCAGTACATGCACGTAGATGTTTCAAAGAATTTGTTCCTAAAACATGTTAAGTCTGTTTCCAGTCAAAATGATTTTAAGTCTTTTAGGAAAGACAATCGTAAAAAAAACTAAAACATAAGAGGTGTTTTGTTATTGCCTCACCAAGGGGTTTATGGTGAGATGGAACATTTCTTGCATCCTTCCACAACCCACTCCTGAAAATAATAAATGTTTAATGTAGAATTAGTCAACAATGTTTTTTCATGAAAACTGATTTTCTTCTTGTTCTTTCCCCTACCATTTTTATTCATTTCTGGATTCTGGCAACACCAGGGGAGCCAGCCAACCTGATGCTCTCAGTAATGGGCAGGAAAGGTCCATCCTCCTTGACTATAAAACATGTTGGCTTAGACACCGTATCTAGTCCTAGTAACGTTACAAAAAGCGTAACGACCGTCATGGGGAATGGAGAAATTTTGGTGACTGTTGATGCAGTCCCTGAAGGGGATTTTGTGGTTTTTCTTAGTGGAACTGATAAACTGTCAAACAGTGAATTTCAGAGGCAGTCCACCACCCTCATGTCCATCTCCAGGGTGAATATCCAGGTTGGTCTCTTCATAGTCTCTAAACCAATTAAGATTTTTTTATTTTTTTATTTAAAGATGCAAAAAAGAACATTTACATTTTCCCTTCTTCCATTTATGTCCAGGCGGCGATAAGCAGTAGTGCAGAGCCAGGGGAAAATTTCACTATCCCCTTCAGTGTCATGAGTCAGGACCTTGATGGTCAATACGTCATTGATGCCAGTAATGATAGAAAGTTTGACATGTCCTACCCAAAAAGGTAAGGAAAAGCGGCTTTAAACAACATTTTCTCCAATATTCTTTTCCATATTAAGAAGTCTCTGATCTAACATAACCTGAAGCTTACGGCAGAGTTACGTCTGGGTGGAAACCTAGGGTTTTTGGAATGGACTTTGCTTGGGTTGCAGAAGCATTCTGCAATTTAATTAGTGATTCTAAATTGCCTGTAGGTGTGAATGTCTCCATGAGTTGGCCCAATGATGACGTGGTGAATTGTCCAGGGTGTACCTCACCCCTTGCCTAATGTCAGCTGGGATAGGCTAGAGCCCCTCTGTTACACTGAACTGAATAGACCTTCTAGAAAATGAATGAACGAATGAATCCCTATATTAAGGACATTATCTGTGTTTGTGAGAGTTGGGTTTTGTATTGAATTTTCATATTATGGCATAATGCTACACTATATTCTAATTGCACTATATTTAAAAATTCTTCCCATAACGCTTCATGTATTTATTATTCAGAAAATGTATATATATATATATATATACATATATATATATGTGTGTGTGTATATGTTTTTAGATGAATTAGTCAATGACCACAATTGGGTGTAATTTTATGTTTAATGTCCAGTTTAATGGAAAATACAAAAAAAGTAATTTGAATTACTGAAGAAACACTGTCTTAACTCTGACTCAGACCATTTTAAAATAATGTTTTACAGAGGTAAAAAAAAAAAGTTAGTTAGCTTAAATGTAATGGTATTATTACGTTAGGGAAGTGCTTCCTGTTAGCTGTCACAAATTTGTTGACAATTTCATTGATGAGCTGTGAGGCCAGAAATCTTAAATGAGAAACCTTTCAACTCTGTCAGCTCCAAATTGTCCACTGTCACCATATAATCAACAGGTGTTATTAGGGAACGTTTTAAACTAAAATGTTGTCACAAACTCAGAACTCAGCCTCAAAAGCACACAATTCCGTGATATGTAAGACACATACACTCCAATACTAATCTGTGCTATGCCAATACATGCTGATAGTCTTGCTCTAATATTAGCATTGCGGCTGGGATATTAGTAATTAGCTGAAACCACCCATCCACGCATGTCCAATCTCACAAAGACACATGAATGTGTGTAGACTTGTGTTAACATTTCATTTACAATCAAATTCATTCATTAATAACAGTAGTCAGTTCTATTATCATGCATCTTATTTCTCTCTCTTCTCTTGACAGCCTCCATTTGAGACCTGGCCAATATACTAATGCTACGTTGACATTTACGCCACCTGTCAACACACCATCTGGAACGGATGTCACTCTGACCATGGAAGTCAAGTCAGCTGATGGTGTTGATTCCAATTACATTGTTTTAAGAGTCTCTGTTGTGACCAAGGTAACCAGTCACATCATCACAAACATCAGTAATGCAAACTTAGTTCTCGGAAATCCCACCAAGGGATTTTACACCAAGGGAGTTCAAGGCCTGGTTCTGGGTCAGTGCCTAATTTGAAACTGTACATTTTCTGCAGTCAAGAATGGGCTGTTAGCAAGTATATCTGATGAAAACTTTGTGGTCTAGAAAAAAGAACTGGTTGCATCGGGGCCTGGAGGGGTTCTTCTCATAACCGTTGAATTGAATTAAAAACAGTGTTAGGTAGTGTTGATAAAAACAACTGAACTGTATTTTGTGACAGTTTACGAATACAGATTCAATGGAGCAGTACCATCAGAAATAAAGGGTAATGTGCAAATCTGCAGATTTGATGAAGAAGGAAAGAGTGAAGTTAGATAATTGAAAACTCTTCAGCCACAAATCATTTAATGTCCTCAAAGACCACCGCCATACAAGACCAGACGTTATGTCGCTTTTTATTTATGATGTAGATTGTCACAAACGTCACCTTTTGTTTTTTTATCAGCCTTTACTCCTCACTGCCATCTTGTGGATGTATGTCAAGCAATATAGAGCAAGCGTTGCTAAGTTGAAGGACACAGCTATGTAAAGATGTGCTCTAGGGCCTCTGTAACATAATGTTGTAGTTCTAGTGCCTCTGTTACGTAAAGTTGTAGTTCTAGTGCCTCTGTAACGTAAAGTTGTAGTTCTAGTGCCTCTGTAACGTAAAGTTGTAGTTCTAGGGCCTCTGTAACGTAAAGTTGTAGTTCTTGTGCCTCTGTGACATAATGTTGTAGTTCTAGTGCCTCTGTTACGTAGTTGTAGTTCTTGTGCCTCTCTGACATAATGTTGTAGTTCTAGTGCCTCTGTTACGTAAAGTTGTAGTTCTAGTGCCTCTGTTACGTAAAGTTGTAGTTCTAGTGCCTCTGTAACGTAAAGTTGTAGTTCTAGGGCCTCTGTAACGTAAAGTTGTGGCTCTAGTTCTTATATGACATAATGTTGTAGCTCTATTGACTCTGTGACATAATGATATGGCTCTATTGCGTCAGTGATGCATTCTTGTGCTTCTCCAGCCAGTGGCAAATAAACCGGTTCATTCGAGGTTCATTGGTTGAAACAAATCCATATTGTTACTCCTGCACCAGCCTTTTACCAGCACCCGGTACACCTTGCTGTAAAAGAAGCCCTAATCTGCTGTTGTTGTTGTTTTTAAATTTCCCCCTTCTCTCCAGATCACAGATTTTGTTCCTCCTGTGTATGAAGTGGTTCGTGTGCAGGCTGATGATTGCCCGGCAGACATTCTTCAGTGTGGATGTTCCCAGTGGGAGCTCTGGGCCAACCTCACTGATGGGAACGGCACTGGGATAGAAAGAGTGTCTCTGCGTCTGGGAGATGGAAACCTCACAACCAGCTCCCTGAATGCCTCCGTGGTTCAGGCGTACTACAGAGCGCCCTGCTGCTCACAGATTGTGGAGCTTATTGCAGTGGATGGAGTTGGCAACGTGGGCAAATGTTATTATTCCATTGAACGTTCCGCTGGTTTTCCTTTAACCCTGTCTGTGCCGCTGTGGCTGTGCCTGCTGGTTTCTGTTTCCATAGGGAGAATTTGAAGACCATCAATTCCCCTACTGGAATAAAAGAATGAGCACCGATTAAACAATGGATGACCGAATGGTTTAAAATATATATTTATAATAAGAAAAGCCTTGCACTGTTGTCGCACACACACATGTATAGCTTAAAAAAAAACCTTAATTAGTGCTGTTATGGATTAACCAAAAGTTTGATCATGGATGAGTGTGAGCAAATTGGCGAAAGCGAAAAAGGGTAAAGTCTCGAATAGTCCTTTTGGTTGTACAAGAAATCACCTTGATTATGTTTTTTGAGCCCTCATTGTGTGTAAAATATGAACCATTGGAGTAAAATATGCTATGTATATATTTATTTGTATAGGGCCTTAATATATTATTTAGGTTATTTCAACCTCTAATGAATATATTATGGTCACAAAACACAATCAAATAACAGAACCAGATGTAGAAAATTCAACCTATAAAATAAAAATGCATATCATCCATCTGTTTGTGTATTGTTCACTTTGTTTTGTTATTATTCTAACAATAATTGATGAAATATATCATCATCATTATCAATCAAACATATAACAATAAAATAATAATATCCATAATAATATGATTATTATTTTTATTGTTTGAGTGTGATTCTCTGTCAATAATTCACTGAACATGTTTAGTGTGCTACAATCTCTGGTAGTTATAAATAAACATTATCATTATCTGATATTACAAAAGACCCAAATATAGGGAAATGTAAATTGTTATTCAATTTCAGATTCTGCGATCTTTAAAATATGAATGGACTTGAGAAGAACTATCTTGTACGTATCATAAATATCCTGTATGTGCGGTTTTCTCGCCCTCCTCTCCGTCTCATTGATTGCACCAGCAGGTGTTTCATGAATGACAAACAAATATTTTCTGTTTTGCAAACACGAAACATGCTACAGACAACTGCAGCATGTCTTATAAGTTACAAGTACAAATGTGCATTTAAAAGTAAAAGAAAATCTATCCCACAACTGTATAAAACATAAAACCACACGGGACTTTTAGCTCAAATTTAGCACGAGACGTGCTACTTGTACACGAGCGTCTTCAGTTTTGTGTTTGTGATCAATGGAGTTTTGAAACCGCATCTTCACCTTCCTCCACGTTGGGCAGCTCCCATCGTTCTTTTACATTATTTCCGTTGGATTCCAGCTCTAATGCCTTGTACACTTATGACACCATTACTGTATTTGATTCTTCCTCTGTTTAGTTCATCAACAGTTCCTCGGTTGTAGCTGGTTCTTCACAGTTATTTATCCATTCCATGTTTCTGAATATAATGTCTTAGCTGTAAGAATTTATAAAAGGTGTTAACTGGTAAACTTAATTACTGTGAAAGTTGTTCAAATGCCTTCATAGTTGGACTTTTGAACATTTGTCATATATAAATGAATCTATTGCTTGTCCATTTATCCGTTTACTATGGTGGATGGTTAAAGTCTGGATTTTTTATTGGATGGCTCATAGAAATATATGGTCCCACTCGTAGTGCCTCTAGTCGTCCAGTAGTCCACAGACAGGTCCAGTGTGGGAAACTTTGCAACTGAGTCGCAGCAACACCTGCCATTGTAAAAGGTGAACTACAAAAGACCTGTGTGTGTACAAAACTGAAGGCGCTGTTGTACAAGTAGAACGTCTCTCATGCGTTAAATTTGTGCCAAAAGTCATGGGTGGTTTTTCAGTTTTGTGCGGTTGTAGGATAGATTTTCTTGTACTTGTAAATGCACATTTATACTTGTAAGACATGCTGCAGTTGTCTGTAGCTCGTTTTGTTTGCAAAACAGAAAACATTTGTTGTCATTCATGGTTTTCCTTTGCAAATCACACTATGTTTGCTCTAGAATCACACTGTTTGCTCTAGAATCACACTGTTTGTTCGCGGATCGCACTGTTTGCTCTAGAATCACACTTTGTTTGCTCGCGGATTACACCGTCTTTGTTCGCGGATCACACGGTTGGATTGTGTTCCGTACACGCGAATGGTATTGCGTTAGTGTGCAGAATTTTGGCAGGAATTCAACTCCATACCCTACAGATCCAAACAGGACAAGTGGTTACAGATAATGATTGAATGGACTTCCTCTTATCAAGGTTGATTTACTTCTACAGTGTATAGTGAAGCTAGTAATACAGTATTTTTTTTTTATGTAGTTATAGTCCCACAACATATGGAAATCATTCCCTGCATTTGACCCATCCCTGAGGAACAGTGGGCAGCACCCTGTGAGGCATCTAGGTAGCAAATTGTGGTTCAGGTTCTTGCTCATGGACATGTTGATTAGAGTGGCAGTCCAAGGATTGAACCGCCAACCGTCGGATAAGTGGTTGACCACACCAGCCCAAACTAGTTTGCAAGCTATGCTTCAGACAAAAAATGAACTTACATAAAATGAGGTGAATATTTAAAAAAAAAAATGCAAAGAAAGGAATTTGTGTTTCAAATTGTATTTTATTCACTCCATCTTCAAACGATGGTATCTAAAAAATATACTTCTTTAAACTTGGAATTTGTTAAATATCTCCAGAAATGAGGCACAGAATTGTAAAAGGATCTATTCATCAGACATTTGCTCAATTGCAGTTAGAACTTTGAGAAAACGAGAAGCATGTCTAAGACAAATGAAGATCCATCGGAGCAATGACATTTTCTCCTACAACTCAATGTGAGAAAACCAAATCAGATGAGGTTGAGTATCGTAGTCTAGCATATTATACTGTATATGCTATAGAAAAGATGATCACCCTCCAGTCACCTTAAAGATCTTTGCATGGAATACGCAAAAAATTAAATTATTAAATGGCACTACTCCTGAGTTAATATATATGCAACATTCGGTGAAGCTAATCTGTATAGTTTGTGAGATAACCTATGTAACCTATGATAACCTAAAGACAGCTGGCTGTACTGATACCTGTATCCAACACTCCCAAGTAACATTCAAACTGTGGAATTTTACAGATAAATAGCAGTATTTGCTGTGTGTACAATCGCCTCCAACAGCCTGAAAGTTTGTTTAATTTTCAGATGTCTTGTAAATATAGTGCAAATAATTTAAAAAGTACACGGGATGTTATAATAGCGCATTCCAAAATATGTGCTGACAATACTCCAACCGAATGACAGAACATGTATGACACTAAAAGTGTGATGGCTCAAAATGCAAATGTTTACAACGATGCAGCCAACCTTCGTAATTGCCTTCATATTTTTTTTAATCACATTTTTAAGCAGTCGTCCTTTTTAATATTTACATTTTTCTTCCAATTGCATCCTTTGAGGTTTCCATGAGCTTTGAGGCGATTCCGAAGGTTGTCATTTTCTCTATGGCATACATCCAAAACAATATTCTTGACTCCAAGCGAAGAAAAGCAATGAAGGAAGTGTTTATATAGGGATGTGTTGCAAATTCTTTTGCTGGAGTTGGACAATATATGCTCTTCATATAACAACGCTGTAGTTCTAAGAAACAGTCACAGTCAATGTCAGTGATACTATGTTAACATGTCTGGCTGCAGAATCCTTGTCAGTGACATAAATATTATTATTGATCTCTTTGCATGTAAAGAAAACAAAACCAAAAAAAAAGAAGATGAAAATTCCCAACATTTAAATAATATCCTCATAGTACACAACTATCTCTCATTAGAGAAACATAAACCTTTTCAATGGATCATGGTGGCGTCCATGTCTCACTGGATCCCATGCACATTTTTAACGTGCTTCTTCAGGTGGCCAGACTGTGTGAAGTGTTTTGGGCAGTGCGGGCAGGAATGCGGTTTCTCCCCTGTGTGGATATACTTATGTCGTTTTAGATTATTGAACTCTAAAAATCCTTTGCCACAGTACTGACACCAGTGTCTTTTCTCCCCATTGTGCCACCTTAAATGCACGTTTAAATCGCCCCTCCTTGCAAACTTCTTCTCACACAGGTTGCAATGGAATGGTTTCTCTCCAGTGTGGATACGTATGTGGGCTTCCACTTCCAGTTTTGTGAAGCAGCCCTTGTTGCAGATCTGACAAACAAAAGGTTTAAACCTTCTGTGCACCGTTCGAATGTGTTTGGTGAGGCCAAATTTGTAAACAAAGCCCTTTCCGCACTGCTGGCAGACGTGGATCCTCCCGTTGCGGTGCACTCGGCCATGCCGTTTAAGACACTGAGAGTCTGCGAAGAATTTCCCACACAGTGTGCACGAGAAAGGTCTCCGCCCCGTGTGGAGACTAACGTGGCTTTCCAAGGCAAGACTGCTGCTAAAGACACGACCGCATTCCCCACACTGGTTCTTGAGCAAACGCCTGCCAATGACTGACAGAGGCTGTAATGGTGATACAACAGGTGGAGCTTTGAACGGTATGGGCTGGACAGGAACACTGTGGGGGTAAATTTTAGGACCTGCATATTTTGTCTCTCTCTGTACAGGTGATTCTACAGGCTTCTGTTCACCTGCTGGAGGTGTTTTACTGGCCGTCAGTTCAGGAGGAATCCACACGGCTTTGGATTTTCTCACAATCCTACAACTCACATGGCTTGCTGCTAACTGGTTTATATCCGCTCCTCTAAGTGATCGGTTTTTCATTTTCACAACAGCCTTAGTTTTTGCTAATGTCTTGATATTTATTACTCCTGGATTCTTTTTAGGCCTGGTGCAGTCTCGAATTAAACTTTGTTTCTTCAAAGAGGTGGATTCCCAAGTATTTTCAATACCGAGACCATTTTTAGCCAATGTAATTTCCCTAACTTGACTGTCGGTGTTTTTAGTAAAGGCATCATCTGTAGTTGTATTACAACTTTGAGGGTTGCAACACTTAGATTCCCCTTTAGCCTGAATAGTGCAAGAACCATTTCTAGTGAAGGTAAACCTCCTAGAGATCACAGAAGTTGATGCATTTGTTGACATTTTAGGGCTAGTACCATTTTCACTGGAGCCACATATCTTAGGACTAACGGGAGTAGATTTAATCTTTTTAGGACTTGCATCAACTTTACTCAAAGGAGTCCTCTTAGGTCTCCCAGAAGTTGTCTGAGTGTTGTTCAGACTGCCACCAGTTTTTCTATTTCTTGGGCTAGGGTCATTTCTAGTTGAACTTACTTTCCTAGTACGCAGAGAAATATTTGTAAGATTTTTAGGGATAGAACTTTCTTTAGCTGAGCTTGTTCTTCTGGGAGTTGATTTTTTTTTTTGGGAGCCTACACCATCTCCAACTGAACTAAGCTTCTGGGGATTTGTCAGAGTAGATACAATATTGGACTTAGACCTCCTAGAATTAATGAAAGATATTTCACCAGCAGTTCCCTTGGGTTTGGTATCGTCTTTACATCTAGATATCCTCGGACCAATAATAGTGTGTGTAAGATCTTCAACCTCTCCGGTTTTTCTTGCGCTAAGGGTCATATCTTCCCTAATTGTGTTTTCAACATTTTGATTGTCTTTATCCAATTTAGGTTTCTTAGGACTTGTTCCGGTTAGTGACCCTGCATCCGTTTTTGTTCTTCGAGCCCGCAAGTGGCTTTTGATGTGACTACGGAGTTTGAGCAACATTTGGTTTTCGCTGAGGTTGGATCCTGCACAGGAAGCTCTGGATGCATTCGAGGAGGGCTGTGAAAAGAGAACTAAGTAAAATTAGCAAATAAATAGCAAACATATGATAGTCAATTGCATTTAAAATAAATATTATATAATGCACATATTGCAGGAGAATTTCAATTCAATATATAATCCAAATTCAATTTCACAACAATTCTTTATGGTGGTGAACCACCCACCAACTGAGGTACGCATTTCAATCACAAAGATGGGCTAAATTAAGACTATAACCGCCCTGGTTGATTATCTACATTCCAGGCTGTCAGAATTATTGTTTTATTCTCTTAACTGACAGGAGTTTTTAGTACTACATTACCTTTTGTGGTAGGCGGGCAACAGGTAACAATGGCAGCTGTGCCATGAACTGGTGTTTAGCCAACTGTGAACAAGGGTCAAGTGTCTCCTCTGATGTCGTCAAGCCTGGATGCAAGAGGGTTGCAGGTTGTTTCTCTTCTTTGGGTTGATCATTGGGAAAAGCTCCTTCTTGTGCAGCCCAAGGCTCAGTGGCATTGATACCCATTGTTGTTGGCTCTGGTGGTGACCCCTTGGATGATGTAGATGGTTGCAAAAACCCATCAGTGGGTAACTTTTTCAAGGTGGTGCAGGATTCAAAGGATAATGACGACTTCTCTTCAATATCATCTGGCTCCTCTGGCATCTGAGATTTATTTAAAGACACAGCAACAGATGTATCTTTTAATTCTAGACAAAGTTTTGTGGATAACTCAAGAGTTCCTTCAGACTCTGTTGACAAACACAACGATGAAGACTTTGTTTTGCTAGAATCTTTTTTTACAATGAGATGAGAGTTCCAAGATGCATCTGTAGTCTGTTTTGAAACAAAGACTGACTCTTTGGTTGATAGTGCAATTGGGAGTCTTGATAACCTTACTACAGCAAAGCGTCTCTGTTCAAAAGGCGGCGGTACTGCTTGAGACATGGGGGGGGGCACAGGCTTAGCTGACTTATTGAATCTCGCACATCTTTCTGTAGATGGGTGTGTTTTTCTGGAAACAGAAGTTTTCTTGGCAGATTCTAAGACATCAGGTGTATAATTCCTCTCTGCAGACCACATTGTGGTTTTTGTACTCGCAGAAATGTTTGACTCCTGTGACGTAGACACCATAGCAGAAGCAGATGATTTTGTTGAATCTTGCTGAGCAGACTGAACAGACTCAAATAGATTTTTCCTCGATGCTGCAGCCAACCCTTGTCTTGGAGTCATATCAGTTGGTTGGTGGAATAGAGCCACAGATTTTGGTTCATTTGAGGTGGTGGTGGTCGGCTGTGTGACAACAGGAAGTGTTTTGTTGGATGTAGTGTTTATTGTCTTCTTGGGATCAGGGGAAAGGGAAGACGTCCCGAGAGATAGAAGTGCAGCTGTAGAGCATGGAACAGTATTTTGTGGCGTTACAAGGGTTGACACAACATCAGATTGATGGTTTGGAGCCTGTGCTTTAATTGATGATAGTGATCTTGGCACAACAATTATTTTATGAGGTGCTGTGTTACCCTGTCTTCTCAATTGCGTTGAGGCCACCAGAGGATGTGAATGGTCCTTCTGAAGAGCCTGCACAACTCTTAGAGTTGCTGGGGACATTAGAGATGTGTTTTCATCGGGAAGATCGACCGTATACTGTTGTTTTGGTGTGATAATTTTAATGGCGGCTTTGACTTCACTGGCTGGGATGACATCTGCAGTCTGACAAGGGGCACAAAGTATCTGTTTTGTCAACAGTTCCGTTATGGATGTACTGACCTCAGCGTCATCAGTTTTCATAGGAAGAGTCTGAGTCTGAGCTGTGGTCTCCATAATATTTAGAGCACACACATGTGGACCACACAGGGTTCGGAGTGTTGCTTCCGTTCTTAGTGTAGAGGAGACTGCATCGTCTACCATTGACTGATTCATCGCTTCAACTAATAGCAAAGCATCCTGAAGTGTCACAGAGGTGCCAAATTCTGCACTCTGAACTAATGGTGCTTGTGGTGAAACAGCTGGGAGAGTGTCTACCGTTTCAACTGCAGCGGAAATGTCAGAAGGCAGAGCCTGAATTGCATCTTCTTTCAAATTGGTTGAATAGGGGGATGCAAGTGAAGCTGCCTGAGAAACAACCTTGATGTTCTCATTCTCCTGGACTAATGAACTGATGACAGTTAACGTCTCCATGGGCAGGACTGGGGATTCCTGAGGAGAAGAAACTATTTGTTCTGTGGGAACATCAGAAGATTGTGATTGATGCTTTTCTCTGATCCGCTGTTGTAGACGTTTTGCTGTCTTTGGTGGCCGTCCTCTTCTAAGTCGTACTACACCAGACTGGGAACTCGCCTCGACTTGTGCTACGGGACCGTTTAATTCATTACATGCATCTCCTTCTTTGAGTGGTGTGGGTTGTTGCAAAGCTCCAATCTGTTCATCTCCTAACAGTTTGTCCTTGCTTTGAAATTGTTGCGAGACCACTGATGGCTGCTCTTGGTCGAGGGTCTCCTCTGACTGATGCTGAGCAATAAACAGCTGGTGTTTTTCAGATGTCATGAGTTCACCCTGTGTACGAATTTCTGATATCATTAGTCCGACTTCAGACTCCTCTTCCATGTCCTCCTTTACTTCAGCAAGTGAGATGACTGATGGATGATCTAGTTCAGATGATTGGTCTCTTTGCAAACCGCCATCTGTTCCCAAAAAGGGTAGTTCCAGGGCCATTTGGGTATCTTCATGTCTTTGAAGCATGGCCATTTCATTCTTTGAACATGGCGTGTCACTTAAAGGCTTAACATTTTCAATTCCACAAGAAGTCGAAGTTGAATCTAGGCAAAGCAGTGACAGAGGCACCATAGAAAATAAAAGTGAGAATGTCAAAAAGAAAGTCCACACAAAATTTGAAGTTTTTAACATTCACAGATGAAACAAGATGAAAAAAGAAAGTCAGTTCTAATTCCTCACCTGCTTTATCACTGTCATGTCCACAGACCACGGGGAATTCAAATTCCTCTAGCTTCAAGACAGACAGCAGAGAAAAGTCATAATTACAGCAGAAGGGTGACAAATAATTTAATATTGATAAGACCAAAATACATTTACTTGTTACACTCATACTCACCTCTTGCTTGATAGGTGTAAATGTAATTTCCAAATTTCCGTCTCCACTGCTCTCATAGTCATGCTCTTGCAAAGGGTTCACTATACTCTCACAACTATGACGCTTTTGTTCATCCAAATGTGAGTGGCTCAATGGCTGAAATTGTTCTACCAGCACAGAATAGGAAGCAAGATCTGTAAACAGACACAAACACACAAGAAAATTTTACTTTGTTAATTCTATTGTTACCTCACAGTTTAATCTCTTTGACCATAGTCACAAAACGAAATTTTTTCTCAAACTTCAACACTAAAGACGGTTAACGTTGATTTTTGCTCCCTCAATCTCCCTTCACTCCAAGTCAATAAGCCCCTCTCCTCTGCTCAAACACTCTCCAACCTCTAATAAACAACCTGCTAGTGAGCGGATCCGAACCGAGGTAAAGTGAGAAGCCGAGATTGTTTGAGGTAACGCTAATTATCCCTACAGTATCCACTGACAGACGTTATACTATTGTCCAGACATCATTTTATCAATATAAGAAGTTATCGAAAACTAACATAAGCCAAGTTGGCAAATGGTAATATTAGCTAATAACGACGTCCGCGCTCCAAGTTAACTCATTTTCAGCATTTTCACGAGAAACAATTAATCAACAGTGCTATTTTAAGAAAGGCACATAATGGCAAGTAGTTTCCCCAGAGATGTGCAGCAGGGGAGACAGGTTCCCTTGAGGGATGGATAGTAGGGAAAAGGACAGTACGTCAGAGAAGCTCAGTCGGTCCTGCTGTATGTAGGGAATATTTGTTTATGTTCTAATGCCATCAAGCTGCAGGCAAACAACGGAAATCATGATGGAATCCAGTTCAACACAGGTAATCACCTCTGCTTCATTTTTTGATGGCTCAAATGTATATCCTACTCCGGTCAATTAACGTTTTTTTTAAACCATTGTGAACTGAGTCAAATTCCATTCATCATGAATTGAGAGTGTGACTTTTTGTAATGTCACTATTCCTATCACTACAACCAATGTGTTGGTGAAGATTAGACTTTGTACTAGAGTAAAGAATGTTTTTTAAAACACAAAGTTCATCATAGCTTTAGCCTTTACTCTCAAAGTGCACCATTATGTTGTTTGCAGACATCTTAATATTCTTCCAGGAGAGCATGGCCCCAGACCCCCGAGAACATCTGGGGTTCACCCCTCCACAAGTTCTCAAAATCCTGTGAGAAACACTGTTACTGCTGGCCACTTTAGAGATTCAGTCACGATAAAGGCCAGACTTATAAGCCAGCCCACAAAATAAACGGAACAGGCGCAGTGACTAGTATGCATATAATGCATAGTTGGATATTATCTTTGTGACAAAAGGATACAAACATCTGGGTGTCGTCTGCATACAAATAAAGAGTGAGACCGTTTTAAATGTTTGATCATTGAATATATCTTTGAATATAATGATATTTACATAATGCTGTACTAGCGCAAGAAGATGGCAATATGGCTACAACCAATTTGCAACCACTACTGACAAAAGAAGAGGATCTGTACAGATGTATGATGCTGCACATAAACATGCAACAGAGTTAAAAGAAAAGTTTGCCATGAAATAAAGAGGCAGTGCCAACTTATCATGTCAGGAATTTCCCCTAGCAGAAGACGGTGCATCCACAACTTAACAATCAATGACTAGCATCTTCAGTAGATGAAGCAAGTGTGATGTAAAAGGTGCCGCACAAACAATGGCCTCAATCTCAAAGATGATGATCATGCTTGCGATCAGGTTTGAATGGATTTTGTTAGTTCTGTGGTAACACTGTCATCTAGAAATAAATATTACAGTATGATTAGACGAACTTTCCAAATGGTGATTTGCACAAGAGCGCTTCAAATTCATTCAGCGAATGTTGAAAAACATAAAACTAAGATATTAAGAAACTGTTCTAAAATGTCTGACAAATTACTAATTTATTGGAAAACTCCGTTATGAACCTCCGCAGGGTACGACATTGTATGGTTCCCTCCTCTTTTTAATCCCACAGTTTAGAAAGATGATAGATGTTTAGGGACGGCATTTAGGCGTTTGGGGACAACGATTATATGTTCAGGAACACCCCGCGATTGTCTCATGTTATTGAAGACTATGCTATGAACATCCGCAAGAATGCCATAATACAGCATCCTTTCTCTTCTTGATACCACGC
Organism: Lophius piscatorius; assembly: GCA_009660295.1. Classification (NCBI taxonomy): domain Eukaryota; kingdom Metazoa; phylum Chordata; class Actinopteri; order Lophiiformes; family Lophiidae; genus Lophius; species Lophius piscatorius. The sequence continues at coordinate 25,540 of VRLP01000770.1, read as the reverse complement.
AGAAGGATATGCTTGGTCTGGGGACACACTAATTTGGGAACACATATTAGCTGTCGTGGAGGTGGGAACAGTTTTAGAATATATGAGAACGCAGGTTAAATCTCTGAACGCGGTTTAAATGTCAGGGGACATATTTTAAAAAGTATGAACACATTTATAATATCTGGTTTTGGGGACAATGTCACGAGGTCCATGAACATAATTAAAATGTCATTGGATGCATTTAAAATGTCTAGGGGCACTTTTAAAATGTCCAAGAACACATTTAAAATAACCGGTTGGGAGACCAAGTTATAATGTCTGAGAACACAGTTAAAATGACAGAAAACCATTAAGATGTTTGGGAACACCATTTAACATGTAAGAAAACCCACTTCAAATGTTTGGTTTGGGAACACCATTCCAATGTTTGAGAACGTTATTAAAGTTCTTTGGGAACAATGTTAAAATGGCTGGGAACAATTTTAAGATGTCTGAACAACTTTAATTTCTCTGGGAACAACGTTAAATCTTTGGTGAAACCATGAATATCTTAAGGAACACCATTCAAATGTGTGATGTTACTGGAACACTGTTATGAACCGTTGCCAGGGTTTCCCTGCTCTTTTTGATCCCACGTTGTTTTATGCTAAGCTCGCTGACACGGTGGACCGGTAACGTTAGCTTTGTGTATCATCATCATCATCACCCATGACAAATAGAGTCACAGCTTTCTCTAGAGCAGCACATGGCGTTATCATGCAGCCATACCGGTTAGGAGAAACCATTTATTCCACTCACCACATTGGACAGCTGTGTCGCGTCTCTGGGTGCCGATCAGGCCCAGAGAAGGAGCACTTTCTCCGGGGAACACAGCCGGCTCACTTTTCGCTCTCTCAAACAGGCTGCATCTTGCTTTGAGATCCTCATTCTCCTCCTTCATTTTGGATATTTCTGCCCTCAGTTCGTCCACCATAGTTTCAAAAAGTTTCGTGGTCTCCGCGACAGCGCTCTGAAGCATGCTCTCCATGACAGTGGCGTACTTGGTTTGAAAGTCGTCCGCTGACATGTTGGTATGGTTCACTGTTCACCCAAGTTCCACTAAAATACACTGCTGACACTTTATCCACTGTTCACATTTATAAGTACTGCTTTAGGAAGCGTCTAAACATGGCCTCTTCGTTCTCCGCTGTGTGTGACGCACTTCTTCTTCGTCTTCTTCGCCTTCTTCTTCGTCTTGTTCGTACTGTAGCAGGAGCATCGCATGGCCGCCACCTTCTGGACCGATGGGCAAGGGTGATTTTATGCATAATAATAATAATAATAATAATACATTTAATTTATAACGCACTTTACATTTGGGTCAAATCTCAAAGTGCTAAAAAATACATACACACATTCAAAAAGTGGATCTACAGTTTATGAGTGAATGTGTGTGTGTATATATTTTCTTCAATTCTATTCACATAATTGTGGAGGGTGTTAGATTCCTGATTCACACTCCATACCCCTCTGGGGCGATAATTTAATATATAGTTGTTTACCTACCGCCAATAAAACCTGAAGCAGCAGCAGAAAAAAGATATTCATGAAATTTAACAGAAAAGTCCTACTTCAATTACTTCAATTACAAACACTACTTCTACATTCAATTATCTGATCTTTCAACCTGTAAGTGTCAAAAAAAAAAAAATTTAATGAAAAATGATTGCATCTAATTTCTTGTACTCCATTTTGTTTTGCATCAAAACTATCGATAGGAAATGAGAGAAACAATCCCTTTGCCCCAGTGCAATTTTGAGGTAATTTCTTGTGTTATGTCTGACAAAAGATGTGCGTGCTGTTCTGTCTGAGGGTGCAAGATAGCCTGGCCCTGACAAAGATAATGGCCAATGCCAATGACCATATATGAATGAAACTGTGTGCCGATATCTGATAAATAAAAAATATTATTATTATTATTATTATTTACAAGCTTAGTGTGTGGGACTTGCATGTGAGAGAATGATCTTTTCTGTTGCAACAGACCTGTATGTAATAAAGATCATATATTTGAGTACATAAAACTGAGACTCAGATTTACTATCTCTTGTCATCAAAATATTGATGATTCACATCACCAGAAGAAAAAATGTTACTTCATCAACTATGCATACAAGTTTTTTTTTGCATATAAATGTTCATTGATTGAAATTATGCATCGCGATTTTCTTGCTTCGAAATTATGCACGAGATTTTTCTTGCAATGAAATAATAAATGACATTATTTGATTTCTGAATGAAAAGCATATATTCAGCACTGAATTTGTTTGCATCAAAATGAATGCATCTGATTTTCTGCAATGAAAGTGATTTTGTTTTGCATTGAAACTATGCATGAAAATTATTTTCTCATTTTGCCTCAGAATACAATATTATGAATTTATTAGCAATGATTTTATAACATCTACATTGATTTTTTTCAACTTTTAAAATTTTTCTTTCACATTACAATTATGCATATGATTTTTTACGGCAACATTTCATCAGAATTTTATTTTTTGCATTGAAATATGTATCCCACATTTTTTGCCTCTGAATACAATATTGAAAATATTATCAGTTTTTTTTTTATCTTCAATTCCAATATGGAAAACGACGCTCCTTAATAAAGAATTTAAAAAAAGAAGTCGAAACGATTAAGATTGTCCCAGCCGGTCACCTCTAGGAAGTGCATTTGTTTACGGAATCAAGAGATGAGTAGGGATAAGCTTAACGGAAAAGAGCTTGAAGCGTTAGATTAACCAAATCCTTTGATAGTACAACCAAACATTAACTATATGCATGTAAGCCATGTTACTTTTATGTTTCTGGTAGCTGCCGGAGACGCAGTGATCAGAATCTGTGACGTTTACTCTGTTTCGCAAAGAGGGCTATAAGCTAGTTGGCTAACACCGACAGCCTGGACGGTTTATTGTCTCTTAAAGGTGACGAAATCAGGATTAACACCTCTAACGTTTCCTACAGTGGACACCGAGTTTGAGATTGGTCAACATCAAAATTAAAACGAGTGACTCTCACTGTGTTATTACACAAATACAAGTCTTCAGCTTAACGGAAATACAAGACGGTTCAGAGTTGGAACACTTTTAGCACAATGTCCGAGGCTATAGCAACATTTCAGTCCCAGCTCTCTGGTGTCATGGAGACGGTTTTCAAGGCTGCCATGTTTGAGATAACCCGGCTGGTGGAGGACAGTTTCCTGGAGGAGGTCACCCGGTGCAGGGACCAAGTGGAGTCCATGAAGAAGCGACTGAAATGGTCAGAGAGTCGTCGTAAAGGCAGAGGGGGAGACAGGAGTGGCAGATGTTTGGACTGCGGTGTGTCCAGCGAAGAAGAACACAGCACCACAGGTGAGTTTAAGGGTGGTCAACTGTATGTTATGTATTACATACAGTTGGCCACCCATCACTATCTCCTGATTGTCCTCTGTTTCAGGACAACTGTGTCCCTGACACCCCCATCAGTGACATGTGACCTAACAAGTCAGTGTATGCAACCGGAGTCCCCATCAGTCATATAGAACAGAGGTAGCATCTTGGATGACAGGTGAAAGTCTTCACATTAATAAATGAAGTCCAGTCGCCTCTGATTCAACGTTTGTTGATCTGGATAAATGAGAATCTTCACAAACGTGTCGTGTGGTTCACACAACAGGAAAGAGATAACCAGTGTCAAAGTTACTCAGATCCTTACACTTTCCTAAAGGTTTTTCCCGTTGTGCAGGGAAAAACTGCACCACGGATTTGCATGAAATTTTAGTCAGAGGTAGATTTTTGGTATATCCCAGAGATGATTCGATTTTGCAGACGTTGCGTGTTTTGCAGCATTTAAAATGAAAATAAAATAAGCTGTTTAGAGCGGTGATGTCACAATGTGGCGAGACCCCTATTATTGATGACTTTGATGTTATATTTGTAGTGTCTGTTTGTGACAGTTGCAAATAACTGTGTCCAAAGATGAATTGAACCCAGTGATATAGGGTATTAAATGCATGACATGTTCTAGAGATGTTTAAATTATGTTGACTTTCTGTGTTTCCCAACATGTAAAGGTTCAGTGTGTTAACTTCCCCCATAGTTTCATCATTTCCTGTCCCCTCCAGTATAAAACATCAAAGGAACAAGGCACAACAGTATCCAAGGTTTTTGAAAAGATATCTAGCAGATTATTCCATTAATGTCTGAGTTATTGCCAGCCTCTAAAAATAAAATAATAAACCGAGATTTGCTCTCTCCGAGTGCTTTTTCTGGTTTGATTCGGTAAAATTAAATTACATGCATATCCTTCACGTGGTTTTGCCGTAATCTTGCTCACACACATACACATAAACAAAGTGTAGGAGTGAAAAAATACCCTCCTTGGTTGAGGTTATGAAACACAAATAATAAGCCGTTTGGTGTTGTGATGCCACAATGTGGCGAGGCGCTCTCTCAGAACTGTGTCCATTATTGATGTTCAGAGGAAGGTTTTGACCCTTGGCAAAGGTTTGAACTCACTGACATCTATTTTCTTCTGGTTTATTTTAATTCGATCCATACTTACTGTAAGAATTTTATTTAGAGCTGATCTAAGGAATCTCTCCCCAAGCTGGGTTTCACTCATCCTAGAAACCCTTTACATTAAAATGGAATAGCCCTGCAATCAATTCAGCCTTTTTGATAGGAAAAGTTATTTCCTATTATCTTCTACAGAGAAAAATCTTAAACAAGAGAAAGTGCTACAAGAGGAGATGAACACTTCCCACAGCGCTGATGGAGAGGCACCTGGCAATGAAGTGGAAGGAGCCTTCAGCCCAGTGAAGGCATCAGAGGTACATGACGGCCCATTGCACTCTCTTGGATTCTTTAATTTGGGTTCAAAGGAATCAACTAATCTCTAACAATAATATATGACAATAGTTTATTTTACTCGTTTCAGTATCAATCAGTGTGGCTTTACGTCAACAGAAGGAATGACTTGTGGGTTCCGTTTGAGGTATCTAGAGTTAAACTCCCTGCATTAATGGTGCTTCTCCACTGGTTTGTCAGACTCAAGGTTCTCAGGGTGATAAGCTGGATATATTACTCAAGGAGGAAGAGCTACGGATCACGCCAGAAACTAATGAGTCCCAGGAGAGATGGGGAGTCAGTCTGGAGGGTAAGTCTTTTCATTAATGCACACAGATTCACAAAAACTACTTTTATAGAAGACATATTAACAGTTCACTGTTAATTATTTTAACGGTTTTATTGCAGTCTCTTTATCAATAAAGCACTAACTGTTTGAAAATGCTTCTTCTCTCAATGGTCAGAAACAGAAGCAGACCTACCCGGGCCCAGCAAACAATATAGTGATCCGAGGACCCCAAAGTGCCATGTTAACTGGGAAGCTGGTTTTGACCAAAAGTCAGAATCCGCCCAAGCTGGACCCTCAGGTGACTCATCCGGATCACTTTACCAAGGCAGATATGGTATGAAAGATATGGGGGGCTTCAACAAGACTGAGTATGGTGATGGCAATATGTTAGACATGGGTAACTTGGATGGGTTCAAAGGATCACCGTCCCACTTGGGTGACAGTCTGAGTTACATGGGGCACTTTCCAGGTGGCGTGGAAGCATCTGAAAGAATCGGGCATCAAGCTTACCAAGACGGTAATCTACGGAATAGAAAGGGCGCGGCGTGTTCGACGGCAGGTTCATCTTCAGAGACCAATGTTGACGTAGGTGGCGAGTTTAACTGTATGTTGATTAATGAGGAAGGGTATCTACAGGACCTGAATATTTTGTACCCTGAACATACGTCTGGTGAGTCAGGGGGCCGGTTGAGTCTCCGCAGCCAGGCCGTTCCCAATGATCGATCTTTAGACAGCACAATGAACATGTACGGGCCATCAGGGGCCTACAGTGACACCTTAAACCTGGGGGAAAGGTCGCAGCAGCACGTAGGAACGAGAACTGGGAGGAGAAAAGCCTGTAACCAGTACACATCCTTCTCCGATTCAGCTCCACCAAAGGTCCAAAAGCAATCACAGAAGGGTGTCGGACAAGGGCCACCCTACTCCTGCACCCAGTGTGGAAAGAATTTCACTCAAGCCAGTAGCCTCAAAGCTCACCAGAGAATCCACTCAGGACAGGGGCCCCAGGTCTGCAGCCATTGTGGTAAAGGTTTCCCCTCTTCCTCTGACCTAAAGGCACACAAGTGTGACCAAACGGGTGATAAGCCGTACTGCTGCACCCTGTGCGGGAACAAGTTTGGCCGTCTCTGGAACCTCAAGTTGCATCAAAGAATTCACACCCAGGAAAAACCTCACAGGTGCACAATGTGTGATAAGAGCTTCACCAGAGCAGACATACTGAAGATCCACCAGCGCACCCACACGGGGGAGCGACCCTACTGCTGTCCTGTTTGTGGGCTCGGCTTCAAACGCCTGGATCATCTGAAGTTACATCAACGCAAACACGGCACAAATCTGTAAAACCGCCGACATTTCATTTGGGAGTAACTATTATCGTTCTTTTTTTTTTTTATAGACTGCTCAAAAAATATTAAGGGAACACTTAAATTAAAACTGTTGTTGATATACATTGTGTAATTTGTTTAGAACAGAATAGGTTAAGGAAGGTCAATGGAAACCAAAATAATGAAACCATTGAGGGCTGGATTTTGAATCAGACCCAAAATCCAAGAGAAAAACAGAAATGAATTTGATCCTGACATCTCCTGATGAGATTCAGTAGTGGGTCTGCCTCCACGTGCCCGTCTACATGCCTGACAACATCCGGACGGGCTCCTGATGAGATGGCTGATGGTTTCCTGGAGGATCTCTTCACAGACCTGGATCAGGGCACCCGGGAGCTTCTGGAGAGTCCGTGTCGCTACTTGGTTGCTCGGATTACATGACGTCAGGCATTGCCCTGCACCCGGAGGAACCCAGGGTCCACCACAGTGTGAGGTCTGAGGATTAAATCCCGGTATTAGCCATTTATGTGGCAAAGTCTTGTGCATTTGTACATCTCTTCTATTCAAGTTTGCTTTTTTTTTAGACCAAAACTACTGGAATCATAAACAATTTAATGTTCATAAAATATTTGTTATCTCCTATCACTATCACCTATTTATCACTTGGGACTTTGTTAATGACAATGATGACTCAGAACACAAAAAGGTATGAGCAGCTGTTGGGATTAGAGCAACACATCTGAAATAAGATTGATTAAAAGAGTGCCTGTAAGGGTTCTCTCTCAATTGAGAAATTGAAATTCCAGCCACAACTGTTACTCCTTGTTTTTTCATGGTCATTATTTTTCTCTTGGTTGACATTTACTCATTGTGAGTAAGAAAATTCAGTTTTCTATTTTACAAGAAATGACCTTTTATTTTTCACACAGTGTCTTGCAGAAGACGGTGAATGTGAATCTTCACAGGATTACTTTCCTGTTGATTTTCTGTGGAAATGAATACCAGGTGGTGAAGGTAAAGAAAAAGGTATTTGAAGGCGTCTTTGTTATAGAATTCCGGAGAATAGGTCTGGAGACATTTGTACCACTGCGTTTTCATACGTGAAGCTCATGTTGAGAAATGTACTGTAAATGAGTCAAACTATAAAATATATTAAGATGGTTGCCAAACAGCGTGAAAGGAGAGCTTCATGTGTTGCACAACAGAGACGCGTCAGGATAGCGTGATGAAGAGATGTTATATGTATAGGGAAATCTTTGGTGACATTTCAGCGGATATTCATTTTTGATTAGAGCTTTGATCTGACAATTTCTCTTTAAGCAAGAAGAAGGTGGTTGTGACAATGTTTAGCTCTCATAACTGGAGTCCTCAGTCACTGTGCTGGGATTGTAAGCGGCTCATAAATAATTTGAATAGGCAAAAAAAGGTTTGCTTAATGACTAAGCACATCCATTTACCATAGTCATCCCGGGATGATTTGTCCAAATCTAGATAACAAATTCATCAGCAATCTGGAACTATTCTGTTGGTGCGCCCCAGCTAATGAATCATTGCTTTATATGTATCCAGTACAAATGTACAGTTTTGTTTTTCACACAAAAAATTGCTTTGTATCTTTATTTTTTTTTTGGTTTTATACATGACTATACTGTTATTTTCCTCATTTGGATGTGCCTTTTTAAAAATTATTTTCTGGCTGTTTGTGCTCCTCTATACTATTTTCGTTCTGATGTTCTGTGAGTGGAAAATAATAAAGATATTAAAAAAACAAATACATCAGTATAAGAAATTTGAGGACTGGAACCAAGGTTAGTGCATATTGTTACTCCATATGCTATGGAGAAGATATTTCACCTCCTAAGTCATGTTTGCATGGGAAACATGAGAAATAAAAAATGTTTGAAAAGATGAGAAAAGGCAACTATTCGTAATGGTTCATTTATGTGTGGAATGTGTTGAAACTAGAATAAATAGTTTGCCAAACATTCTTCAAACAAAATGACCCAACTGCAAAATCAGCAAAAACAATACTTTTACATGAAAACCCACACAAAACGAGGTCAACTCTGCAATAGACAGGAACTAATGAATGTGTAAAGTCAAGTGAAGTAAGAATTAACTTGAGTCATGTTCCAGACACTGGATGACACCTCCTTTAAAAAAAGTTTTCCATGGAAGCAACTAATAAGGCAACATGTTTACATGGAAACCACTCAACATATTCGTATGTAATTAAAAATGTCAAAAGGCACAATTATGTAACATTTATGTTTTGAGTTTGGTCCAGCCAGAGTACATACTAGTTTTCAAACTGTTGGTGGGAATGGACATACAGATGACTGTCACTATTGATAGAACAATACTAAAACAAAATCCTTATGGAACTTCAGGGGATGCGTGGCATACTAATGTTTTTATTTTATTTAAATAGTTTTTTATTTTGATAAAAAAAAAAAAAAAAAAAGATTTCTGAGTCCTGTCCCTAACTGGAAGCAATCCCCCTTCATAAACTAAAATTGCAGAGTAACAGTTTCCACATTGAACCAGTAGTTTGAGAGCTATATTATCGGAGCGAGGTTTGGGTTTCACTTTATTGAAAAGTGTTTTGGCGTTTAAACTTGTCCGTTTGGGCCACCGTACTACGCGGAAGTGCTGTCACGAGCAAAACAAGAACCTTAAGCAAAGGCTAAGCTAGCATGGTGGTAAATGTTAAGTGTACAATTGCATAGCTAAATATCAGATCCAATTGGTATATAAACTCGAGTGTAAGCAAAGTAACGCATTCGCCACGAAAATGTATAGTATAGACGCAACCGTTATTTGCTAACGGCTACGTTACCTTAGCATCAGTATACTACTATGAAGCTAAGCTGCTAGCTGACAATACAAATGATTTCATGTTAGGATATATTCGCTGGACATGGCAAGTCCTGCCTTTTAACATTTATTTTTTTAATGAATGTATGTTTCCCGTTTTGGCCGATGGTTAAATGGGAACCTTTTAAGATAGTGTTGAACAACATAAACATCCTGTACTAAGAAAACACAAGTCCATTACTTGAATTTGAGTTACACACTCACACAGAAACGAACACACCGGGACATTTAGATACGGATCATGTCGGACTTGGACACCCTCATGGTCGCCTTCCAGACCCAGCTCTCAGATGTGATGGAGACTGTGATGAAGACAGCTATGTATGAGGTCACCAGGCTGGTAGAGGATGGCCTCTTTCGGACAGTGAAGCGCAGGAACAAGGAGGTAGAGTCTCTGAAGATCCAGCTGCAGTGGGCTGAGAGGAAATTAAGTGACCAAGAGGGGAAAGACGAAGAGAAAACTGGCAAATGTGTTAACTGTGCTAAGGGTGATGTGGAGCAGTTTGATGATGCCGCAGAGAAAAGGCCCAAAGAACACACGGATGGTAAGAACTATTAGAGATATGATCGTTATTATCTGCATTCTGCCATTTTATGTCAACTCTTGTCTCATTTTCAGACATTTACAGAGATGATGGTGTGAAAGAGGAAGGTGACTGTATGGAAATATGGACGAGTGGTCGCCAGGAAGTCATACCAGAGACTGCACAGACAGCACACAGTCCTACCTCTACTCACAGCCCTGAATCACAGGTGGGTCACAAGGTCATGGTCTGACATGTTTCTGAGAATAGTACTGTCACTGCCCTGCACAGAATATTTTCCATACATTTAAAGGTAACAGGTCCGGGAATTGATATGATGAGAATCTTGCATATTGATGAAAACACAGACGAGTAACCTTGCTTTTGCTTCACAGCATAGTGCTCCAAGAAGGAGCGTACAAATATACTAATAATATATGTTGAAATAATAATCCAATATGCCCAATTGATTGATTTATTGTTTCTAATATATTTATTGTGATGCCTTGTGTTATTTCTCTAATGGAAACCAGTCCGAGACAGGTTTCTCCCATGGGAGACAATAAAGAAACCTAAACCTTTTTCCTAGCCATGCGCTGTACATCCATACGCAACTTAACAATTTTTTCACTTAACGAGGTGCTAATTTCCATAAATTGGCAAGCCGCTTTAATATAACATGTACACAGAGTAAACATAATTTTGACAGGCTTCGTGGGTATCTGCCAAAAAATTTTACATCGCATTTCTGTTCATTGTGTCTCGTAGGCCACAGACGAGGAAGATGTGTTATCAGCAGTGGATGTGAAGAAAGAGCAATTGAACAGGCGGGCTGGTTCTTCTCTGCTTTTGGTTGGATGGAGTGGCAGCCTTGATAGTGAGTATTGTGTTGTCAAGGTCCATTGTTTCTATTTCCATTTGGATATCAAACAGGCGTGTAACAGTACAAAAAATTAACTTTTCATCAAATTTTGATATCATGGTTCCATATATTTGCCTTCCAACATAATTCAAACTGTAACAGGTAAGGAACCCAAATACTGGCTTGTACTGTACACATTGCATAAGCGTACTTAATTAAAATTTATTATAAATAATTTATTATTACTTATTGATACTATTATAAATTGCTGATATATTCTCTTTTTCTATATATATTTATAAATATATTTCCAAAATGCAATACTTGCAATAAGTGCAGTTCATTATATAAAACTGCTGCTGCGCCTTCCATGTAAGAACGTGTAACTGTTTTTCCCCTACAGCTTTTAAACCTTTAAAATAATCTTCGAAAGAGTAAGATATAAAACTTATCTTTTTGTTTAGATATTTGAGATAACTTTTTTTGTGATTTGGCATAACTTGAACACATTTATTTCATTTGATTTACTGTGTCTTGTTTAAGGCAACTACTTGGAATTGTGAGTTTGTGCTGGTTTTGTTGTGCAAAACAGTTGGAAAGATTTTGATATGGCTTTCATGTGTATTTATTTACAAAGTGAGTAAAAAAAGAAAGGTTGGTCAGGTTGGATGGAAAAATGGATAATGTATAATTTAAAAATGATTTGCCCGGCAATATTGTATTGATACAAATATGCCAGGTTTTGATCGTTAAATTATAGGATTGAACTTGAAATTAAAATTGGCAGCTGCTTTATAAAACCAATTGCTTTTGTGATCTAGTAGCTCTGGTGACTGCGCCAAAGTTGAGGGCGAGTGTGTGGAAGAAGTTTATAAAAGAAAAAATGAGGCATTAATTCATAATCTTATAATGTATACTGTTTGTCAACTTGTTCATACAATCGTTTGTATTGTATGCACAACAAACTTAATCACACACTTGAAATTTAATCACCCCGAGGAACATATTCATCCTAAATAAGCTTAAATTAATAGTAGGAGTAACTCTAGCGGGAGCTTAGAGCTAGCTATGAGCCTGCTGAATGTATGTTTCTATGCTGTCGTTTATGATTTTAAATGTAAGGAACAACCCCGAAAGCGTCAGGCACAACAAACTTAATCACACACTTCGGGGAACATAAAATCTTTGATAAGCTAACTTTAGCAGAGCTGCTGAAGCCGGCGGGAGCTAAGAGCCAACCACGAGCCCTGAAGTCCCTGAACAAAGCCGACATATAACATATAATGGAGTTATCAGTTTTATTTTCACTTTCAATTGTCACTCATTGGTTGAATTGTCACTCAAGAAACAAAGGGTGTAGACCTTTGTTGAAAGGTCTACACCCTTTGTAGCCTCTATCCTCTACACTATAGAGGATAGAGGCTACATTCATTTCAACAGTTCAGAATACATGAACATTACATAATGCCGACCAGCCTTGTTACTTCCACTTTAATCCTTCAAAATAAGAGCATATAAAATACATTACTCATGATTTCAAAACTTTAAATGCCTGCCAGTCATACTTTGTAAAAATCGGTGATCGGCGATAGGCCAAGAAGTTGGAATCGGTCCACCTTTACTCAGCAGTATGGTGTTTGGCTTCAGATCTAAGTGATCCATGATGTTCACGTCAAGAGATGTTCAATGAAAAGTTAAGGTTCTTTAGAGATTAATAGTCAGAGGTGCTAAAAGATAAGATCATATAATTATCCGCAAATAGCAGCAGCAAAAGAACAACAAGCACCGGTTATGCATCCAAAGGTGGAAATCGACATTTAAATAGTCATGATATATGACTTTTCTGTTTCATCCGGCTGTTTTTAAAGAAATGGCACTAAGGAGTATTATGCAAAGTAATTTCAGTTAACTCAAATAACTACCATCAGGCAATTATGTAATGATATGGACAGGGCTTAATATTACTCCATTTTCATTGATTTGGTAGGTGAAGTTGGAGCTGAATCCCACAGCGCTACTGAGATGACTGAAGCTCAACCAAAACAGACTCCAGAAAACAGTGAGGACTTAGTAAGGAGCACCATTAAACAAGACCCCCAGATCTGCACCGCATACATCCTCCATGAAGAGGAGGAAGAATCACCGATGGCTACAGATCCGTGCTTAGAAGTGGACGGTGGTTGGGGAGGCTTAACGGCCTCAACTGCTGGATTGCTACAGGATCACAGCCATGCATCAGAGAAAGACAGTGACCCAGCCAGAACTAGTGGTTCTCTACAGCAATCAGACCACGAGTTGACCGAATCTGACACAGCTCGGGATTCAACATCAGTGGGTCTTCCCAAAACACTGGGAGATGGTGATGCATTGGGTGTGGCTATCAAGCAGGAGGTTTTAGAAGATTCTGGTGGTTGTGTGGAAATGGAGCGCAAGAGAAAGAAAACGAAAAAGTCTGGGATTGCGTCTTTCTCAGTGAAACAGTACAGGTTGAGTTCAGAGCAGCTGAGGCAGAACCAGCAAAGAGCCGTTTCCCATAAAGCCACAGCACAGGAAGTTCTGAGGTTGCATTCCAGAGTGGGTGCAGGTCTCAGGCTGCAAACTGCTATACAGCAACTCCACCGTCCCGTTAGAAAGCCCGCCCACCCACTCTCAAATAGCACCGCCGTGGCTTTGTCTGGAGCTCACTCTCCAAATCTGAACCTAAACTCCCTGAACAGAATTCCCTCCACTTCGAAAGCTGCTCCTCCCCCTCATCCACCCTCAGTCCACAGAGTTCACCTAGGCAACAGAGCAGCGACCAATAGAACTTACGCCCCAGGCGTCAGCATAAAAACCCAACTTCACTCGGCAAATTCCCATCACGGTAACCCCTTACCCCAGCCGGACTCTCACCCTCACTGTGATCCCAAGGACCACCTGCGCTGTGGCCAGTGCGGGCGGTGCTTCCCCCACCCCAGCAACCTGAAGGCCCACTTGCAGACACATACGGGTGAGCGGCCTTTCTGCTGCTCTCTCTGTGGTCGCAGCTTCACCAAGCTGAGCAACCTCAAGGCCCACCGACGGGTCCACACCGGCGAGAGACCGTACTGCTGCTTGGCTTGTGGAAAATGTTTCACCCAAAAATGTAACTTGAAACGCCACCAGAGGATTCATCTGGATGTATGATGGTGGACATGGATTAAGGTACTATACGTGTACAGTTGCTGTAAATGTGCTAGAAAGTGCGTCTCGTCTCTTAAAGTTATCATCTCAAGTTCTTCCGTGCATTCCAGTGAAGTCACCTGATTAACCTGCCCAAGTGTTGTAGTACTATTGAAGGACTAGGAGCGTGTTATGAAATGCGTCACAAGCAGAGAAAGGTCAAAAGTCACTTTGAATAATATGTCATTATTCCATGAATACTCTATATCGATTTAACTAGGCCTGTGAGTACCGACGTTCTCGCTGTGTCTTTAATTAGGAATCCAGGCTGGTGTTTATCGGACTTGTGTAGAAGATCAAAGTAATTTACACACTTAATGTAAAAGAAATTCAACTGATTGTCTCCTATTGAATGTTGGAGAGGTCCAGATGTCTTTCAAGCATGATTAGAGTAGGTCTGAATTTGCTGCAGTACAGAAACAGGTGAGCACACATCTGGTAACAAGTACTTACCAATGGTCATGAGTTACAGTGCTGTGAAAAGGTTTGGACCCCCTCTTGATTTTCCTTTTTTTGTGAGTATTTTATAATGAAAGTGAAACAGAGGCAAACTGGATATTTATGAAGTATAACCTTTTAAATTCTACATTTATTTAAAAATGTAAAAGTCTCTTCAATACCGAAATCACCATTATGATCAGCCCCCCCCCTCCAACAGAAGCAAATGCTTCTTTCCAGACCTGCTTTTGTGCAGCCACATTTCAGGTCCAGACCCATACGGTGTTCCAGAACATTTTTGGATCATACGTTTTGTTATGTTAATGTTTTTGAAGATTCAACTTCATATTTAGTATGAAAAAAGCTGTAAGGTGGTTCAAATCCTTTCACGGCACTGTATATGCTGTTCATGGAAGGAATATATTTCAGTATAGTTTTGTATCGATCTATGTTTTATTCAGGTATTTTAATTTAAATTTATTTTTTGGTTCGTTTCGGTGTGTAGTTGTTTCCCCTTTTCCAGTAATTTCATATGATTTTGTATTTATGTATTTATCTCTTCCTGTTGTTAATTTGACATGTTAATTGCTGCTATCTTTTTATGGTAAAGAAAATAAAAAGTGAAATAATTGAGAAAGTTAAGTCTTGTTGACTCAGGCTGAAATCTCTTTATAAACAATTAATATATTTAAGATCATCAAAGATGAGAATGGAAAAATCAATTTTTGAAATTCAAAATTTTGCTAAAATCAGATTTTGCTTATCTTGACGCTCCGCATCCACATTTATACTGATGTGAACGATTCTGTCCTCTGACACAGCACACATGCAAACATGGTTCGATTTTTTTATTGATGCAAAAAACACTGTTTTTGGATTGTTACTTTCCAAGCATTTGTCCGATTATGTCCACATCATGTCACTATAATAGGTCATATTTTACCCATCAAAAAAATGGGTAAAAAGCTTTTTCAAGCAAAACTCGTCCGTAACTTCAAACCATGATTGTGTCTAAATTGAGCTCATATGAATTGACACCAGGAAATCTGTCTTGTTTTATTGATGAGCTCAAATTATTATTATTATTATCATTATTGAGTCATTATGGGATCTTTTTTAAACACATTTTTATTTAACCTTTATTTCACCAGGTTAGTTTCATTGAGATAAAAATCTCTTTTACAAGAGAGATCGGGCCTATATGTTTATGTTAGCCTGTGAGGACTTACTTAACAGCATTATGTAACTTGATACAACCAAAAACAAAGACTAATTATGGTTCTTTATGTTTATTTTCTGAAAAATGCTTTACCAAAACGGTTAGGAGATTTCATTTTATAATGAAGGTAGTAACTAATAATAATAAAATAATAAAAGTAGCTAATCTAATTAAAACTGACCAAATGTCCATGAAAGTCTGACTTTCTTAAAGGTTTCAAAACTATGCTTGACTTAACGATTTGTCATTTTATGGTAAATTTAGTGACTAAGATATTAAATAAATTAATGAAATGAAATATCCAAAGAAATAATTTTTCCATAGTTATTTGTTAGTTATATGGTAGCAGTACACAATGTTTCAGACACGACCTAAAAACAACAGACGGTCACAGGTGCGTCATAGAGCATATTACAGACTTGAAATAAATAGTAAGGTTGAGTCAATAAGGATTGTTTGAGATTATTATTGAGTCACATTTAATTTTAAGGGTTCAATCAGGGGGATTGCTTGTACTATGCAGAGGGATTGGTGGCTTATTTTGGGATATACCATTGCTGTCATGGACAACAAGTGTCGGCCTAGTCATACAGTAAAATATCAGTCGTATAAAATGAGTATTGTCTCTATTTGGTCTAATAGAAAAAGTGAAAGACCACGGCGTGGCCACAGATGTACATTTTTAAAATCTGATCTGATAAAGTCTGATATTTCCGTCTACACATTCCGGAAAGACATCCAGAGAAATAAGAGGAGAGATGAAAACCAAAATGCCGATAATGTTTGCGTAGTCAACATAGGCTTGAGCACCGGTAATTAAGTTTCTTCATATTTAATGGGAAACCTCTTTACTTGTTATAGAACGTGACTCTGTATGGGATTCATCATGAATCACAATTCTGGTTCAAAGACGTGGGTTGTTTAGTTAAAACTTGCACAAGCCTGTTTTTTGCCAACATTATTGTGCAAAAAATAGTTCATTTTGAAGATTTGGCATTAACATTTCATGAATCATGACTGTTTGTTTGGCTAATCAACCAAAGCTCTATTACAGAAAAGCGTCAAGAATACCTCCCTGTTATGTTCTTGAATAATTATGTAGTACCATAGCTGACCACTTGGTGCCAGCCTCTCACCTGGCTTTGTACCAGAGGTTTTCAGATAGTAACAGCCTTTTTGTTTAATGAAATAAAGGAGAGGTCTCAAAGAGCACACCTTCATTAGAGTAACACATCCTAATTAACATGGTCTCGAGACGCAGTTTCACTCGAACAGTGTGAGCCTGTCTGAATTTGCATCTCATGTTCAGGATTAAACTCTAGATTAAACTAGTTGTATCTGCACTTCCAGTCAGAGCAGCAATGTGCAGGTGGTACGACTGATAACATTTTAATCTTATTTTCAGGAGCGGTAAGGGCCAGCAGAGGTGAACCTCTCTCTCTCGCTCTGTGTGTGTTTGTGTTTGTGTGAGAGTGAGAAAATGCATCTGCTCTAGACATTATTCTTTTTTTGATGCTTCAACCAAACATGAGGGGTGATCTATGAAGAGCATCTGAAATGCCTACATTGCTGAATATAAAGAGAGCGGAAAATATTGGGGTGGCTGTGAGATGGGATTGTGAGAAACGCACCTTTGTTCTCAGAGGAATTTGCAATCAGCTATAACATTATACACACTTACCTAGTGTTACCACCAAAATAGCTCTGACCAGTCAAGGCGTAGACTCCAGTAGAAGGTGATGGTACGGTGTGGTATCTGGCACCAAGGTGTTAGCAGCAGATCACTTCAAGTCCGGGAAGTTGCAGGGTTGGGCCTCCATGGATTGATCTTTGTTCAACACATCCTATATAGAAGCTTGATTTGGTTGAGATCTGGGGAATTTGAATGCTAAGTAAAAACCATACAACATGTTTTCCTCCAAACATTCCTCAACCATCTGTACACCTTATCAAGGAGCATTACCCTACTGAAAGAAGCCGCCATCTTTAGGGGATGCTTTTTCCATAAAGTGGGGTTCTTGGTCTGCAAGTGTGTCAAATATCATTCCATAAATGGCAGGACCCAAGGATTCCCAGCAGTGACTGCACACAGTGAGTTCCATTAATTCAACCAAGATTAAATAAAAGCATGAGCGACTTCTTGAGATTCGGTCAGGAGAGAAAAGACACAACCCTAAACGTGTTCTTGTTTGGTAAAAAGAAGACTGAACTACACTTGAAATGTGTAAGTCATCCAAAACTGTACTTACTGTACAAAATATAATTATTTTGGATTTATTTCAAACCTTTGGAGAGGAATTTGGGACATTAACCCCCATTTCTGACTGACATGATACGGGATGATTAGATCTGCGGTCTTCACTGGTCCTTAATGTGACATACATTTGTGTGTTTCCTGCACAGCGATGGTACTGGAGGTTGTGTTTGTTGATTACTTTTCCTCATGGGAGCAGGTTTAGGGAAAACAACAAGGTGCCAAGGATAGAGCCTTGGTGAGCACCACAAGCCCAGAGTCGCTAATGAAGAGGTGTTGTCTATGGTAACCGAACAAGTCCTACTTGATAAAAGAAGAAAGATCTTAACCGTTTCAGAGCAGAGACCCTGGCGGACTGTTGGAGGAAGCCCAGGCAGACCCGGGGAGAACATACAGACTCCACATAGAAAGGTCCGGGCACCGGTGGATTTGACACAGTACCTTCTTGCTGTGAGGCAGCAGCCTTACCCACTGTGCCGCCAAATATTAATTGGCACTGGCATAAGTGCAGAAATCAACTCCAAGTAAACTGTCCTCTCTAAAACTTTAAATAAGAAAGGATAAATCAATCTACTTTGCAGTTGGCACCCTGCCAGTGTGGATGTGAAATATGTCTCAAATTTCATTCCAAATCACTTTCAAAGGTCTTAAAATACTGCAACTGTACAGCTATTACTTTTTCTTTAACAGCCCACAAACCAGGGACGGCTTTCTACTAAAGACACATATTCCTGCAAATGGCAAAATACAAGTCATTTGTGCCCACAACAACCTTCAAACAGACGGCTGCGGTGGGCGCCGTGTGCTCCCGTTTTTGGAGACTATAAACATCTCCAGAGGTGGAAGAGAAAAAAAGGATTAGAAGAAAAAGGAGTGAGAAGACTAAGCAGACAGAAGGTGTTAAAGAATAATGACACTTATTTGAATAAGTACACAAACACTCACACTTTCTTGATCATTTGCGATTGAAGTTTCTAATTTACAAGGTTCTGCGAGAATCGCAGACTAATGTCACTTCCTACTTTAATTGATCACTGTTCTTCAAAAAGAAACTTTTTCTCTTCCTCGGGGTCAAATCCTTCCAATATTAAATTCAGTGCCATAGAGGCCAAGGAGTGCACTTTGCGAGATTTATGACAAGTGTTGCGAGACTAGTGTGGCTTACCTTCATATTTCATAAGAGCGGCTAAGGCAGAAGAAATTGAACTATGAAGTGTTCTTCATTCCAATTTGTATTCCCATTTGTTGTAAGCCCACTAAATCCATTAAAAGGAGCTCTAAGTCCTTGAGCTTCACCTTTTCGTTGATGTGTACGAGAGAATAAGTGTAGCTAAGATGTCGACATGGCTCTCTTTGTTTGTCGCTGTGAATGGATGAGTGCATTCACACACATTCAGATGTCCTTGAATGAATGAATGAATCCTCCTCATTTTGCTTTATGAAACTTCTCTGCAGACATGGTTGATGCTGTTTCTGTTTTTTAAAGACTGGGAGTCGTTGACCCAGGAAGATTAGCACCCCTTGCTATGATGGTTACCATGGTCACATCATAGTTCAGCATGCTAGCTAATTAGTACCAAACATGCACGGCTGAAGGTGATTTACATCGAATATTCCCAGAAAATCTAAATATGAAAAGGCACAAGTACTTACTGTGGTTAATGTGAATGTTAGCCTACGTTCAGTCAGGAAGACCATCTCTCTGTGCTGGTTTGTCAACACCACAAGCTGTTTCCTGCTATCTTCAAACCTCATGGGTTCTTTTCCCCTTTCATCCGATCAATCACGTTCTGTCACGTTTGTCCTTTAGCCAACTATTTGTAAGCTGTCAAATGGTAAATATGCCCTCTCTGTCTGCTTTCATTCATCCGTCATGTCAGTCAAACGAAGATTTTGCAACCCACCTCCATCCCCTCACTGTCCCAACGCCGTCAGATTGCCCATCTCCCATCACTCCGCTCAGACGTTTTCCCGTCATGGCATCATCCAAACATCATCCCCGTAGATGTCTTGGATAGCTGGGAGGGAGACCCCGATAATCCTCTTAGCTGTCCTCACCACGCCTTGCAGGAGTTGCACCCTTCTGCTTTGAAAAGTGTCAAACCATGCGAGGAGGCAGCCAGCGAGAGCTTGCCCCACAGTTCCCCTGTAGAAGGTGGTGTGGACGGGAGGAGGAAGGCTTGCTCTTGTCAATACGTAGGAAGTGAAGATGTGAGTGAGAGTCGGAGAGGTGTCCCCAAGAAACTTGTTGCCTCTGAGCCTCTCCACCTTGGACCCACTGATGATGGTCAGCCGATCACCTCCTGAAGTCAACGACTAGATCTTTACTTTTGTCATGCGGCCCACTACTGCTGTGTCATCAGGGAACTTGAAAAGGACACGGGATTCTGACTGGACAGTACAGTCATGGGTGAGCAGCTGGAACAACAGAGGACTAAACATGCATCCTTGAGGGACGCCAGTGCTCACGGTGATGGACTGCTGGCCTAGAATACAGTCAGTAGTGTCGCTGTCAGAATGTCAAGAATCCATTTATAGAGGGAGGTGTCCTGGCAGAGCACGGAAAGTTTGTTTATCAGCCGCTGGAGGAGGATAGTGTCGAAGCTGAAGTGAATTTAATCAGCAGCATTCCAACTTTATGTGTGTGTGGAGTTCAGATGTGACAGGGTTGAATAAAGTCTGTAGGAGAAGGTAGCATCAGTGGAGGGTTTGGGGTTGGTATGGAAACTGGAGAAGGTCCAGGGAAGCAGGAAAGGTAGATTTGATGTGTCTCATGACCAGCCGCTCAGAGCCCCTCATCGTGTCGGGCGTCAGTGCTACTGGGCAATGATCATTGTCACCGGTAGCAGTTGACGTCTGATGTCTTGTTCACACTCGATAGTCCGCTTCCTGGGTTCCCGCCAGATGCCAAAATGAAACATTGTTTCATTTTTCAGCTTGTTCGGTTTGTGTTCACAAAGGCAAAACTCAAACGAACTTTGAGGTCATGTGCACGGACATGCTGTTCAGTTATTAGTCAGACAATAGGTGGTTAAACAAGCAACAATCTGCAGCGCATATTAACAGACTTCAGTGGGCCGTGTATATGAACGTCTGGTCAGACAGCAAGTTTGAAATAATATAATAAATACAATGAACATAAATACAATAAATGGGTTCCATGGAAAACTCTCTGCAATTAGAACCGAGAATATTTATTAGCATACCTATTAGGAATTACGTAGCGTTTTATATGATGTGTATTACCCATCCAACGGGACTAGTATTACTATGATTAAGAAATGACAGCCCGCGTCTGCATTCGCACGGGGTGAGTGAAGTCTGTATATTAATAGAATTTTCTGAAATGATCCGCCCGGGTGTGATGTTAAGGCTCCGTTCAAAATTCGCTGCCGCAACCAGGTCAGCTGTCAGCGGCGGTGGGGGAGACTCGGCTCGAGCCCACTCTCTGGGACTCGCGCAGCAGGAGACAGCCCTTGTCCTGGGGGTCCGACACGCCACCCGGTTTACCAACCCTCCTGTGTGTCCCGTACCTGCCTCAGCTGTATTTAGAGATATATGGTAGATCATTTGCGGCGGAATTGTTTGCTTTACAAATTACAGGCAAGGTGCATTCGCACATAATTAAATCCACAGGCGTCCTCCGTAAATATTACAAATCTCCACCGGTCCTAAGGTACTAGTACTTGTCCCGTACAAATACTTGTAAAAATGACGGGCTTCCTGTGATCGGTGCAGATGGGCTTCACACCAGCAATAAACACTCCAGAGTTCATACGAGACCACCCCTTGCAAGCATACTGGAGTCCAGTTGTTCTGTCCGCACTATAGATCTCGGACTGCGTTCACACGTTGCATTCTATACGCATCTTTCACTGCATTGTGTGAGTGTGTGCGTGTGTGTGTGAGTGTGTGTGTGTGTGTCTAAAGTAATAGCTGTGCTGGACTTCTTACCACTCCCGATTGCACAGTTTGACAATTGCTTGTCCTTCAAGTTGCTTGTCCTTCAAAATCTTCTGAAACCAAATAACCTGTCTTGCTGTGTGTCTATGTGAATCACAGTGAAGGAACATCAGCGGAAATAGGAAACATTGAACTCTAGATAACCCTGCCAAACTCAGACTAAGAATGTGCTCTGACATCACTGACAAACATGTCTGATTTACTAACGACCTCCTGCTCCATTGAAAACATGTTGCCACGGACCAGAGCAGCACATTGTCGGGCCTGATCCTTCATAATAAGACGTCCTGCAGAGTTTTCATTCAGCAATGATGGGATTTCATTCAATCCCTGAAAATACATGGCAGTATTATGGGATTTCATGTCACATTTATAGTAGACAACGGCATGAATAATCATATATTATTGGGTAGTTTGACATATTACTCAATCATTATGTCTTTATCCTGTTCTATACACACAACGGTCTGAAAGATCAGCCATAACATTTTAAAAACTGACAGGTTACGTCTGAATAATATAGATTTTCTCATTACAATGGCACCGCTCAGTGGTTGGGATATATCAGGCAGCAGGTGAACATTTTGTCCTGAAGTTTAATGTGTTTGAAGCTGTAAAAATTGACAAGCGTTGTTGTGATTACAAGACAACTGGGTCAGAGCAACTGCCAAAGCGCAGGTCTTGTTGAGTTCCCGGTCTGCAGTGGTTAGTACCTACCAAAGTGGTCTACGGAAAGACAACTGGTGAACAGGGTCATGGGGTCCCAAACTTGACTGAGGCAGCTGGGGAACAATGGCTACTCCATGTAGCCCAACCCCGCTGAGGAGCCACTGTAGCACAAAATGCGGAAAAAGTTAATGGTGGTTTTGATAGAAAGAGGTCAGAACACACAGAGCATCGCAGAGCTTTTCGTGGCGGCAAAGAGGGGACCCATACAATATTAGGTGTCCATGTCCGTGTTATGGGCTATTATGTAATATTTACATTACATTTCACAATTGCATGAATGCTCATATTTGATAGATGACCTAGACTGACATATAATGGAGCCCTGGAACATAAATGATTTGTTCATGCACTCAGAAACCAACCAGAACCCCTGTGGATGAAAACCAACAAGTCCCATGCTTTATGCTATGAAGTAGATTGAGACATTTTAATTCAGCTAAACTTCAAGAATAGGATAGAGGATAGATGGATGAGGTTGAACTTTAGCATTTTCTTCCTGCCAACAAATCCTTTGACTGATAAATCTAAACTCTTCCTTGCTGGAAGGCTCAGTTGTTATGTAAAAACTGAAAAAAAAACCCTAACCTTTAAAACTCTACTATTCAATCTTTCATCAAAAGAGTGTATCAGTTAACCGATTTGTAACTCATAGTGATGAACCCACCGAGAATAAAAACCTTTCTGCAGTTACTCTCAGTTCTGAAGAGCTGGGGCGCCTAGGTGTCTTAAAAATGTTTGTTTCTTTCAAAGACTCTTTTCTTTCAAAATTTATCAAAGAATGTTAAAAACTATTTGATTATCTTGATTACAAGGGGTGAAAATCACACCAACTCAACCAATCCTAGTTGGTGGAGATAACTACAGTATGTACCACAGGCAATGAACTCTTTGTGAGCATAAATTGCAGACAGCTCCAAAAGATAAAAGATTGAGATTACGAGAATTAAGTCGTAATTTTACGAGAAAAAAAACTTTATAATTCCTCAAGAGAAAAAGTCGTAATTTTAGGTCACTGGAGGTGAAATGAGGAATGTGGATCATCTTGTCAAGCTAATATTTCAATGATAATATAAGTTGGCCTAGATACAACATGACCATAAGTATTAGAATATTGAGAACGCTGTGTAAACAACTCGGTTTGTTCAGAAGAAAGAATCGGACGGACTTGGAGGAAATCTATCTTTTGCGGAGCAGGAGATGCTGCAATAACAAATTTAGTCGTCACATAATATACTGTAGATGGAAGAAGGATCAATCACATTATTTAAAAAATAAATGGTGGTGGTGGCTGAGGACTCTGCTGAGGCTGATGAATGATGAGGCTGATGGATCTCCGTGGTCTAGGTGGAGACGGAGAAGTGGAGGGCGAGTGAACCAGCAGCAAAGAAAGATCAAGATGAATGGAGAGAGTCGTATTTAAAGGCAGCAGCTGATGGTGATGGGCTAAACATGCAGGTGTGGCAGTGATGGGATGGATGAAGTGACTTTTTGTGGCTTCAGGAGATGTTGCGATGGCAAATTTACTCGTCATATAATGTAGATGGAGGCTTATACCATAAACAGTGATCCAAAAATAATTTGACTACTTTATTAACATAGGGACGCACACGTGTGTGTTTGTGTGTGTTTGTTTACGTGGGTGTGTGTTACAGCACAACAGCTAAGACAGTTGATGACAATAGCCCAGATTGAAAGACTTCCCTCTCGTCAGTCTTAAAACATAGATTTTAAACTCGTATGATGAAAATTTTCTCAAAAAAAGAAGACCTTATTCCCGTAAGATTAACGACTTCATCCTCATAAGATAGTGACATTATTCTTCTTCAATAAAGACATTATTCTCCTAAGATTATGACATTATTCCTGTACAATGAAGACTTTTTTCTCTTAACATTATAAAGTGAATTGCTGAAATGTTTCTACCAAAAGAAAAACTTTAACAGTATGGAAAAAAATATTTCAAATGTAAAAATAAATGTACAAAATGTGAAACTGCTCCTGTCAAGTCAGAGAGCTGCAAGTCTGATGGAAGGTTAATATAAACGCAGGAATGGATTGTCACTGACCTTTTGTGTTAATCAAAAAGTTTCATACTGACTTCAATAAAGTGAGGAAGATGCTCACAGATTCAAATCTCCTATTATTAGCACAATAAAAGTCAGCTGAGCGTGAATCTTGCCGTTTATGAAAAGAAAGCATGAAGATCCCGATGGTTGCCATCAGTTTGACTAACTGCTCCCCAGGAGGGTTTGGCGCTGCTCTCTCTCCCTCTCTTTCTCTTCTCCTGAACTTTTTCTAAGAAGACCCAGGGCCGTTCGGGTCGTACCACTGTGGAGTAAATGTGACCAGCAGTGTGTGACGCCAGCCGAGTCGAATCCGGGTGGACTTCACAGACCCGATGGTTTACGTCTCAACCTCGCCGTCAAAAAACAGAAAACATGAAGACCCCGCAACACCAGAAAACATTGGGGGATAAACTGATGAGGTCCATTCAGTTCACGCTCGGTCCATGATCCCAGTAAGGGGCAAGGTCCAAATGGGGACGGGGGTGCTATTATATTCCATTTACTCAATGGGATACTTCTAAATTTTACACACTTACCCTTTAAATACCGAGACCGTAAGAGAGGATTGACACAAAATGTCAGCTACAATCACTTCCTGTGTACGGTACTTACCCATTCCATCAGACACACAACTAGCATTTTTGTATTAGGGCTGGTAAGTGATTCACATTTTGTAATATTGTATTTCACTTTGATATTTGACATGTGTATTTTTATGCGTAACCACCGGTTTAGCAGATTGACTGCTGTGGCCTTGGGACTAAAACCGTCACGTTTCTTTAAACACCTACCATATCCAGGCTTTTATTGCTGCTTTCTCATCTATATCATCTTTATCATCCCAATGCCCTCCCTGACCATCTCAGGGCTCCACAGACGACTGACACATTTAAAAAAGGACTTAAAACTTTCCTTTTTAGCAGAATCTATAACCTTAATTAACATT